>MU249761.1:89989-151435 GCA_018977245.1 Lethenteron camtschaticum | reverse complement strand
AAATGTAATAACACTGAAAAAAATACACAACGCCGAAAAAACCACGTAACGTCATGCAACAATGTGCAAAAATAAGCTGTTTTAAAAAATGAATCGATTATCCACTGAATTCTCATGCTTGCGTCTCCTCCCGAACCTGTTTCACGATGGGTCTCTGCCACAACATGTTGTTGCAGTAGGGGCGATGCTCGCCGCTCTGTAGATTCCAATCGAGAGTAGAAACACGTGTCAGGGGTAGGTGCATTAAACTAATAGGGTTTTCCCCTTTTTTCTGGCAACAAAACTGACACCTTTTGCAAGGAATAATGCTTACATTAACCACAATACTCGCAGTCAAATGCAAACAAAAAACAATACTCTGATAATTTATGCATTGTCCTTGAAACTGATTGGTCCACACCAGAGACAGCTTTCTTTAGAGCCTAGTCTATATTTCGACCAGATGACGTCAAAAGGCGGTTTAGGGGCCGTCCATAAATGACGTCACGCACCGAGGGGGGGGGGGTCAGACATTTGTGACGATGTGTGACGAGGGGGGGGGTTGAGAAATGTGACGTCACATCAAAATGCGCAAATTTAAATAATATAGACAACACGTTCTACTTAATTAAATAGACCTTTTAATAAATGTTTTCTCCTACATCAGAGTGCAGCGCCACATTAAATACGCACTACAACGACAATATTTAAGCGATTTGAAGCATGTTTTTTTTTGGGGGAGGGGGGCAGAGCTTTGTGACGTCATATTTGAGGGGGGGTCTGACTTTTTGTGACGCCGTGTGACGAATGGGGGGGGGGNTCAAAAATCGTCCAAAATCGCGTGACGTCATTGATGGACGGCCCCTGTGTTCATTTTCTGTTTGTATTAACCGGAGTTATTCGCCATGAACAATGTGCACGCGTGCTGTGTTCCCATCGTCACAGTTGCATGTGCTGCGTCATGCGCCGTATGTAATCATATTAGACACTTACATGATTCGCCGGCTGGTGAGACGCTGTGGAGCGATTTCGTCGATTTGGCCGGATCGGCCCTGAACCGCCGGAGAACCGATAAACAACTCTCTTCATTTATACTGCAGCAGCAGGCAGCAGCAGGAGGAGGAGCAGCAGCAGCAGCAGCAGCAGGCAGCAGCAGGAGGAGGAGCAGCAGCAGCAGCAGCAGCAGCAGCAGCAGGAGGAGGAGGAGGAATCCGCTGAGCTACAAAGCTCTTGTTCACAGAAGTCCAGTAGGGGCACGGGTAAGAACGTCGCAACAACAAACAACAACACAAACACGATCATATTGAAAGTTCAAGTAGGTAAACAATATCGATGTGAAGCTTTCGTGACTGCAGATTCATGTTCTTGGTTCTTTCGGTAAAGTCATGTAGAAGGGAAATAATAAAATAACAAAAATAAAACATAATAAAATAAAATTCTCACGACGTTTCGGCCACAACGCAAGCAGCCGTCCTCAGGTGAAGAACAGGTCTGTCGGAAAGACAGCGTCCGAATGACAGCCCTGTTTTTCACCTGAGGACGGCTGCTTGCCTTGTGGCCGAAACGTCGTGAGAATTGTATTTNATTATGTTTTAATTGTATTATTTTATTATTTCCTTCTACGTGACTTTACCGAAAGAACCAAGAAGATGAATCCTGCAGTCACGAAAGATTTAAATCGAAATGTTGTATTGCTTTACTCGATTGTTTTGTTGTTGTTTGTTGTTAGTTGTGACGTTCTTACCCGTGCCTCGACTGGACATCCGTGAAAAAAGAGCTTTATACTCGGATTCCTTCTGCTGCTGCTCCTGCTTCTGCTGCTGCAGCTGCTGCTGCTACTGCTGCTGCTACTGCTCTGCAGCTGCCTGCTGCTGCTGTGCTGCTGCATGCTGCTCTCCTGCTCTGCTGCTGCTACTGCTGCTGCAGCTGCTACTGCTCCTGCTGCTGCAGCTCCTGCTGCTGCTGCTGCTGCTGCAGCTGCTGCTGCTGCTGCTGCTGCTCCTGCTGCTGCTGCTCCTGCTGCTGCTACTGNTGCTGCTGCTGCTCCTGCTGCTGCTGCAGCTGCTGCTGCTGCTGCTCCTGCTGCTCCGCTGCTGCTGCTCCTGCTGCTGCTGCTGCTCCTGCTGCTGCTGCTGCTGCTGCTCCTGCTGCTCCTGCTGCTGCTGCTCCTGCTGCTGCTCCCCCTGCTCCTGCCTGCTGCTCCTCTGCTGCTGCTCCTGCTGCTGCTGCTCCTGCTGCTGCTGCTCCTGCTGCTGCTGCTGCTGCTACTGCTGCTGCTACTGCTGCTGCTACTGCTGCTGCTGCTGCTGCTGCTGCTGCTGCTGCTTGCCTACTGCTCCTGCTGCTCCTGCTGCTACTGCTGCTGCTGCTGCTGCTCCGCTGCTGCTGCTCCTGCTGCGCTGCTCCTGCTGCTGCTGCTCTATGCTGCTNCTGCTGCTACTGCTGCTGCTGCTGCTGCTACTGCTGCTGCTGCTGCTGCTACTGCTGCTGCTGCTCCTGCTGCTCCTGCTGCTGCTGCTGCTGCTGCTACTGCTGCTGCTCCNCCCCCTGCTGCTGCTGCTGCTGCTGCTGCTGCTGCTACTGCTGCTGCTGCTCCTGTTCCTGCTGCTGCTGCTGCTCCTGCTGCTGCTGCTGCTGCTCCTGCTGCTGCTGCTGCTGCTATGCTGCTGCTGCTCNCCTGCTGCTGCTGCTGCTGCTGCTGCTGCTCCTGCTGCTGCTACTGCTGCTCTTGCTGCTGCTGCTGCTCCTGCTGCTGCTGCTGCTACTGCTGCTGCTGCTGCTGCTGCTACTGCTGCTGCTGCTGCTGCTGCTGCTGCTGCTGCTACTGCTGCTGTCCTGCTGCTGCTGCTGCTACTGCTGCTGCTGCTGCTGCTCCTGCTGCTGCTCCNGCTGCTGCTGCTACTGCTGCTGCTCCTGCTGCTGCTGCTGCTGCTCCTGCTGCTGCTGCTACTGCTGCTGCTCCTGCTGCTGCTGCTGCTGCTACTGCTGCTGCTGCTGCTGCTGCTACTACCTGCTGCGGCTGCTGCTGCTCCTGCTGCTGCTGCTGCTGCTGCTGCTCCTGCTGCTGCTGCTGCTCCTCTGCTCCTGCTGTGCTGCTGCTATTGCTGCTGCTGCTCTACCTGCTGCTGCTGCTGCTGCTGCTGCTGCTGCTCCTNCTGCTNCCTGCTGCTCCTGCGCTCCTGCTGCNTGCTGCTGCTGCTGCTNCTGCTGCTGCTGCTCCTGCTGCTGCTGCTCCTGCTGCTCCTGCTGCTGCTGCTGCTGCTCCTGCTGCTGCTGCTCCTGCTGCTGCTGCTGCTGCTGCTGCTGCTGCTGCTGCTGCTGCTGCTGCTACTCCTGCTCCTGCTGCTCTGGCTGCTCTGCTGCTGCTGCTCCTGCTGCTGCTGCTGCTCCTGCTGCTGCTGCTCCTCTGCTGCTGCTGTGCTGCTGCTGCTCTTCTGCTGCTGCTCCTGGCTCCTGCTCTCCTCTGCCTCTGCTCCTGCCTGCTCTGCTGNTGCCTGCTCCTGCTGCTGCTGCTGCTGCTGCTGCTGCTGCTGCTGCTGCTGCTGCTGCTGCTGCTGCTGCTGCTCTGCGGTATAAATCCATATTCAGATTTGGATTCTGAGGCTTTAAATTGATTTCCAAATGCTCTCTCCGCCGAGATGTCTGACGCTTGTCAAACGTCGTCGACGCGACCGTGTTCACGTGACAACCCTTCCTAGTTGCGTGTGTCGGGTAGTGGTGGGTTCAAGACACATTTAGTACTCACGCGATCTAACCCAGAAACCTTTATTAGAACCAGTGCTTCATTTTAGCTGCCTTTGTGGGTAATATGTTATATTTCACTATCATATATTGAAATATATTAATTTATATAAATGTTTTCTATATGTAAATATATTTTCTACGGAACCTTTTTCCCAGTATCAAAAATCATGAAAAATAAATAATAGGTGTTTTTCGCCTTTCTTGCAAAAAATCAGAAGTTGTTTAAGATGTTCTAACACCAAATAGATGATACCTTGAGCAAGGAGTCGAATCAGCATGAACCACAAACATGCCCTGACAATGATGTATGCATTGTCATTGAAACCGATTGGGGCCGTCCATAATGACGTCACGCGATTTTAGACCCCCCCCCCTCAAATATGACCTCACAAAGCTCTGCCCCCCCCCNAAATAAAACATGCTTCAAATCGCTTTAAACTATTGTCATTGTAGTGCGTATTTAATGTGGCGCTGCACTGTGCGAAACGTCGGACAACACCTCCCCCCCCCCCNGATTCTCAGAAGCGTCCAGGGCCGGTGGGTGGCCAGACGGCTCTGGGGGCTGGGGGTGGGGGGGGAGAGTTTTCTCACTCGACCCCCCTCCCCCTCTCTTCCTTAGCCCTGAGCAGACCTACAAGTGTCACAGCCACACGTCGGTTCTCTGCAGGTCGCCCGCTAGGTGTGGAACGGGGCACCACGGTGGCTAGGAGATGTTGACTACCTCGCCTGGTATGCAGGAGGTCGTGGCTTCAATCCCGACCCTAACGCCTGCTGCTGCTGTATATTTGGAGTTTGCGTGTTTCTCTCTCATCATCATCACGGTGGCTAGGAGATGCTAACTACCTCGCCTGGTGCGCAGGAGGTCGTGGGTTCGATCCCGACCCTGACGCCTGCTGCTGCTGCTGTATATTTGGAGTCTGCGTGGATTTTTATCCGGGTCCTCCGGATTTTTCTCTCCACGTTTAGAATTCGCATTACGCGTTTGGAGTCTGTTGCTGCTGCTATACATTTCCACGTGATGATGATGATGATTCGCCCACTGCACCCGGCTATCAATTGTGATGTCCAGCTCGCTTCTGAAAAAAGAACTACATAGCTCAGTGGGCCTTACCTGATAAAATGAAAATAAAACTGCAGTAGTTTAGCGTGCGTTTAGAGTAAATGGCTGCTGTACATTTCCACTTGATAAGCTACTTGGTTGGGGCCTTACCCGGTAAAATAAAAAAATAAAATAGATTACAGTTTTGTTTTAGCTTCATATCCCTTTGTACACCCGCAACATCAAATGCACTCTGACTTCTTTCGTAGTGACATAGAATTGCTCACTTCGTAGCACAGCGCTGGCTGCTGGCAGGGAAGGGGATCTGCAGCTGGAAGCAGCTCTGACTGGCAGCAGGCCACGTGACAGACCCGCAAGGGATCTCGGGTGAAGGTTACACAAGGGACACGTCGAGAGCCCCGCTCGTATGTTCCAGAAGGGGGCGTGGCCAGGGGGCGGAGCGAGGCCACGCTGACGCGCGGGAACCGGCGTTCGCGACTGGCCGGTTCCCGCGAGTGTGGGAGACGTACGGAGCTTTGTCGGCTTCGCCTCCCATTATCGCCGGTTCATCCCTCGGTTCGCTTCCATCGCGAAACCGTTGCACGCGCTCACGGCCAAAAATCATCGCTTACACCGGGACCGGAGGAGGAGGCTGCGTTCAATACCTTGTGGGATCGGCTGTCTGACGCGCCTACTCTCGACCGCCCCGATGATTTTTCGTCCCCTTGACACTGACGCCAGCGACGCGGGCATCGGGGCTGTCCTGTCGCAGGTGAAGGGGGCGTCGAACGCGTCGTCGCGTACAGTAGTCGGGTGCTCTCGCCGGCGGAAACCCGCTATTGCGTCACTCGTCGGGAGTTGCTGGCGATCGTTCATTTTGCGCGACTCTTTCGGCCCTACTTATATGGCAGGAGGTTTGTTTTCCGCACTGATCATGCGGCTCTCCAATACTCGTTGAAAATCGAGCAGCCGGGCGGTCAGTTGGCACGCTGGCTGGAGTGCTTGCAGGAATTCACATTTGATGTCACCTACCGGAAGGGGAGTCGTCACGCTAGTGCTGACGCGTTGTCGTGGTTGCCACACGCGTCTCGCTGTGCTTGCCGCTCCGGTATAAACCGCTCCGGTATAAACCGCTCCGGTATAAACCGCCCGGTATAAACCGCCCGGTATAAACTGCTCCGGTATAAACCGCCCGGTATAAACCGCTCCGGTATAAACCGCCCGGTATAAACCGCTCCGGTATAAACCGCTCCGGTATAAACCGCTCCGGTATAAACCGCTCCGGTATAAACCATTCCGGTATAAACCGCCCGGTATAAACTGCTCCGGTATAAACCGCCCGGTATAAACTGCTCCGGTATAAACTGCTCCGGTATAAACCGTTCCGGTATAAACCGCCCGGTATAAACCGCTCCGGTATAAACCGCCCCGGTATAAACCGCTCCGGTATAAACCGCCCGGTATAAACCGCTCCGGTATAAACCGCTCCGGTATAAACCGCTCCGGTATAAACTGCTCCGGTATAANCTGCTCCGGTATAAACCGTTCCGGTATAAACCGCCCGGTATAAACCGCTCCGGTATAAACNGCCCGGTATAAACCGCTCCGGTATAAACCGCCCCGGTATAAACCGCTCCGGTATAAACCGCCCGGTATAAACCGCTCCGGTATAAACTGCTCCGGTATAAACCGCTCCGGTATAAACCGTTCCGGTATAAACCGCTCCGGTATAAACCGCTCCGGTATAAACCGCCCGGTATAAACTGCTCCGGTATAAACCGCTCCGGTATAAACCGCCCGGTATAAACCGCCCGGTATAAACCGCTCCGGTATAAACCGCCCGGTATAAACCGCTCCGGTATAAACGCCCNGGTATAAACCGCCCGGTATAAACCGCCCGGTATAAACCGCTCCGGTATAAACCGCTCCGGTATAAACCGCTCCGGTATAAACCGCTCTGGTATAAACCGCTCCGGTATAAACCGCCCGGTATAAACCGCTGTACTCCTCCTCACGATGAGTCTCGGTCCGCAGTTGAGACGTTTCCGGACGAGGCGGGGGTTCCCCCTGCCGATGGCGTGGCGGCGCGAACTATTTTCTGACGACTCTTTGACCTCCTTGCGGGAACGGGCTGTAGCGTTCGCGGTAATTCCGATTCTGTCAAGGAGGGGGTCGGGTTTTGATTCACGAGGGTTTATTGATGTGGCAGGATAACATCTCGCGCCGGCTTCGATTGGTTGTGCCAGATTCTCTCCGTGCGGGTTGACCGCACGTTGCATTGTGAACACCTTGTCCATCTCGGCGTTCAGAAAACGTTGCTCACCCTGCAGAGGGATTATTACTCTTGTCCGGGTATGATGTCTGACGTCACTGGTGCACTTGGGTCGTGCACCGAGTCTGCCCGGGGAAATCGCCCCGGCAGCGTCACATTCCGCCCTTGCAATCCATTTTGGCCACGCGCATTAATGAATTGGTTGCCTTGGATGCGTTGGGTCCGTTCCCTGTGACACCTCGTGGGAATACATTTCTTCTCGTCGGCGTTGAATGTTTTTCTCGTTGCCTGTGGCTTGGCCCTGCCAGATCAATCGACTTTATCCATCGTTGACGCTTTTGTGAACGGCTACGTAATGGATAAAGGGGCGCCGGAAAAGTTGCTCACCGATCAGGGTAGGAACTTTACTTCCAAGCTGTTGCGTGACGTTTGCTCTGCCTTGGGTACCAGGAAGATCTCTACGTCTCCCTACCACCCTCAAACGGACAGTGTTCTCTCTGCTTACCGAAAGGCGCCTCGCGCTTCTACGCGAGACTCGCCGTTCTTCCTCGTGTACGGGAGGGAGAACGTGCCGCCGTTGATGTTCAAATGGGTTCCCNGGTTATACCTCCGACTCTTCCTGACCATGTCCAAGAGTCACTCAGACGGGTTTCGGAGGCGCGGGAGGCTGCCAGGTTGACTACTTCCAGGACCCAGGCTCGAAATGAACGTTGTGCGCGGAGGTCGAAAGAAGAAGACACGCCATGGTCTTTTGGCGATGAGGCTTGGCTTCATTGCCCGCAGGTGCCTTGGCAGGGGCCGGTGAAAATGATTGAGGTTTTGCGTCCTCGGTGTGTCCGCGGTCGTCACGGCCGCCGGCGTTGGTTCGTTCACCGTCGTGAGGTGATCCTCCGAAGCCTGCTTCTTACCGCCCACAGCGCCCCTGAGTGAGACGGAAGGACCTGCGCTGGATCCGGCTGCGTCGCCTCCTACTGGACCACGGCTTCCACATGGTGGCGGTGTTCCGGTGGCTGGTCCCGCCTCAGGCAGATGGGCCGGCTACGCGGACACGTCACAAGATGTCGCGGTCTTCTCGAAGCATCTGGCTTTTAACTCGCGTGTCTGCTCCTATTCCACATTGTGTTGTCTGGCATTGATTGTGGGGCATTCCTTATTCTTCTTATTCATTCCGGTTGTTGTTATGCTCAGTTGCTGATGTGGGGTGACATACCGATCATACAGTCCACGGTTTATCGATAGTAGGGTTCTATTTGGGGTAAAGGTGAATGGGCGGCTCTGCCAGGGAAGCCTCTGGAACGTTCCCGAGGTTCCAGGAGGGGCTTAGCCTCCGGGAGCGAATATAAGCCGGGGGGGGGGGGGGGGGTCCAGCAAGGTGCGGGGTCGGTGTGTGAAGATCAAGAGGAGCTCCCGTCGCTGCTGCTGCTGCCCGCCATCTTGACCTGCCACGTGGCCGCTCGGCCAGCGGGCGGGGCGAGCGCCACGTGGCGCGGGGCATCCGCGGACAGAGAGAGAGAGAAGTGGCTCTGCCAAAGATTTATTTACGAAACACTTGAAGTTACTTATCGTGTCGGAGCCACTCATTACACGTACCACGTGCCGGGCATCACGTGATGCATGCACGCGTCTGTGTGTGGTGTGTGGGGAGCGGTGGTGGAGCGGTTAGCGCCACGCCGCGCCACGAACCCGGTGGTACCGAGTTGATTCCGCTCACGGCCACCACACACCGGTGACGATTGTCTGAACCGGTCCTGTGCNCTCNCCTAGGTCGACTCNGCNTCAAATGCGTAGTAAACATCGTGGGGAGACAAAGGGCGTGGTGCTGGCCACCCACCCCTCGTGTGCCGTGCCGGCCTTCATAGGTGCTCGCTAATAGCACTTGCCCCTACAGTCTGTTAAGGCTATAAGGGGATCTTTGACTTTGTTATCTTTGTAATAATAATTTTTATTTATGATGTGCCCATTAACAGTCGTTCTCAATGCGCTGCTAACACGTGCGGCATGCACAAAGACAAGATCCCCCGTATAGCCTGAGCAGACTGTAGGGGCAATGCTGTTAGCATGGAGCACCTATGAAGGCCGGCACGGCACACGAGGGGGTGGGTGGCCAGCACCACGCCCGGCCGCCTTTGTCTCCCCAGTGTGTGTTAGTGGTGTGTGTGTGTGTGTGTGTGTGTGTTAGTGGTGTGTGTGTGTGTTAGTGGTGTGTGTGTTAGTGGTGTGTGAGTGGTGTGATGTGTGGTATGTATGTGTTAGTGGTGTGTGTGTGTTAGTAGTTTGTGCGTCCAGTGAGTTTTCGTGATTCGTGCGTATGCTGATGTCACCACGTGAATGCCCCACACCTCATTAATAAGCCACGCGGTGTGTGGGCCCCAATGTTCAGACATGCACAGACCCTGGGGGGCAATTGCTCCACCACCACCATCATCACGAGCATCCAGAGTCAACCCTCTGCTGGATGGAGACCTCCTCTCGCGATCCTGCGACGTTGCGATACACCNAGCGTTCACGTGCAGCGACGATTATCTGAACCGGTCCTGGGCCTCCCTAGGTCGACTCAGCCTCAAACGAGTACCTGGCGCGGTGCGTAAACATCGCCACAGGGGAGACAAAGGCGGCCGGGATCTGTGCAGGCACATCTTCCTCTTAAGCGTTGTGGGGGCGACGTCACTAGCGTCTCGACACCGGGCCAGAGGTGGGACAAAGTCATTGTTATGCAAGTCCAAGTCGAGTCTGAAGTCATCAAATTCATGACTCGAGTCTGACTCGAGTCCAAGTCACATGACTCGAGTCCACACCTCAGAGGTGGGACAAAGTCATTGTTATGCAAGTCCAAGTCGAGTCTGAAGTCATCAAATTCATGACTCGAGTCTGACTCGAGTCCAAGTCACATGACTCGAGTCCACACCTCAGAGGTGGGACAAAGTCATTGTTATGCAAGTCCAAGTCGAGTCTGAAGTCATCAAATTCATGACTCGAGTCTGACTCGAGTCCAAGTCACATGACTCGAGTCCACACCTCAGAGGTGGGACAAAGTCATTGTTATGCAAGTCCAAGTCGAGTCTGAAGTCATCAAATTCATGACTCGAGTCTGACTCGAGTCCAAGTCACATGACTCGAGTCCACACCTCAGAGGTGGGACAAAGTCATTGTTATGCAAGTCCAAGTCGAGTCTGAAGTCATCAAATTCATGACTCGAGTCTGACTCGAGTCCAAGTCACATGACTCGAGTCCACACCTCAGAGGTGGGACAAAGTCATTGTTATGCAAGTCCAAGTCGAGTCTGAAGTCATCAAATTCATGACTCGAGTCTGACTCGAGTCCAAGTCACATGACTCGAGTCCACACCTCTGGTGATCGCCCCCCCCCCCCCCCCCGTTAGCGCCTCAACTCCTGGCTCACCACCGCACGGGTGCACCCACACCCTCGTGAACACCACCGCACCCACTCCTGTGGCTGCACGGGGTGCACCCACACACCCTCGTGGACACCACCGCACCCACATCTGTGGCTGCACGGGGTGCACCCACACACTCGCCCGGTAACACCACCGCACCCACTCCTGTGGCTGCACGGGGTGCACCCACACACCCTCGTGGACACCACCGCACCCACACCTGTGGCTGCACGGGGTGCACCCACACACTCGCCCGGTGACACCACCGCACCCACACCTGTGGCTGCACGGGTTCACCCACACAGCCTCGTGGACACCACCGCACCCACACCTGCGGGTGCACGGGGTGCACCCACAGACTCGCCCGGTGACACCACCGCACCCACTCCTGTGGCTGCACGGGGTGCACCCACACACCCTCGTGGACACCACGACTCACCCCAACGCGGCGCACAGCTGTACGAACGCACCCAAACCTGCGTCGCTCCGCACACACACACATCACACACACACATCACACACACACACATCACACACACCACACCGATGCTCTGTGCTCGTTTTTATTCGCGAGAAGAGCCGAGACTACGTACCCAGTCACTGAAACGTTCTACCACGTACCTCGAAGCTGGACTCACGGCGTCTCACGGACGGGAGAAGGACTTTACATACCACCGTCTAGCAGCAGCACTCGCTGGCATCACACGGATGCTGCGAACGGCTCGAGGAGGCAGGGAGTGGGGTCTTGACGGCCCAGAGGTTGAAGACGAGAGACTGAAAATCTCTTTTTAAATCCTTTATATTAAGTTCGCTTGCGTGCTTGCGCGCTTACGACCGTGCAAATCTTTCGGTCGTTTTTAACCCACTTCCCGTGATCCAATCGAGCTGACCTTTTCCACACAGACTCGTTGTGCGTGACAATTTATTTTCGTGAAAAAAATTTTGTACACTGTTTAGGAATTTTTTTNAAATATTTAATTACCAATTGCTTAATGCTGGCAGACAATCATCTGACCCATAGGTGGCAGCCATCTCAAGCCGGAGGACGAGAGGACTCTAGCCGCCACGCATATAAAGGATTTATAGTGAAAAACTTTGTTTTTACGGGTAAATTTTTTTATTCCCGAAACTTCAAAGGCCCAGGGCGACATCGCACCGCGCAGGCAATCGTGCGCGCTTACCCGCGCCGTGGCTCGCGTTCCATCCCGTCCGTGGCCTCATCCCCTCGCTGCACAGGGCCGCGATGGCGTTCGTCTTGCGCGACCAACCTGTGGAGTTACCGCCTCCAACCCAGCAGCTCAGACACACGCTCCGAGCCTGGTGGTGTTTCATTCAGACGCTGACTTTCCGACAGACCTGTTCGGCTTCTTGCGTTGTGGCCGAAACGTCGTGAGAATTATTTTAGTATGTTTTATTTTTGTTATTTTATTATTTCCCTTCTACGTGACTTTATCGAAAGAACCAAGAAGATATACCGCCCCCTGTTACCGTCTCCTCCGTCGAGTGCCGCCTGCCACCCATCGTCTCTGGCTGCGGGGTGTCTGCCAGGGCTGGCGAGCACACAGCCTGCGAGTGGGTAGTCGCTACGAGGGCCGAGATGGGGCGGCAGTGGCGCTTGGCCCAATGAACCTCTTCTCAATGTGAAGCCAATTTAAGTCAGACCCCCACCCTCAAATATGACGTCACAAAGCTCTGATCCCCTCCCCCCCAAAAAAATAAATAAAACACGATTCAAATCGCTTTAAACTATTGTCATTGTAGTGCGTATTTAATGTGGCGCTGCATTCTGATGTTGTAGGAGAAAACATTTATTAAAAAGTCTTATTTAATTAAGTAGAACGTGTTGTCTATATTTATTTAAAGTTGCGCATTTTGATGTGACGTCACATTTCTCACCCCCCCCCAGGTGCGTGACGTCATTTATGGACGGCCCCAAACCCCTTACTCAATTGGCTGTGTCGGGTGGTGGTGGTGATGGTGGCGGCGGGTTTAACGACACATTTATTATTGACACGAGCTAACCTAGAAGAAAAATAAGTATAACCCGTAAAAACAAAGTTTTTCACTATAAATCCTTTATATGCGTGGCGGCTAGAGTCCTCTCGTCCTCTGGCTTGAGATGGCTGCCACCTATGGGTCAGATGATTGCATTGCACCATTAAGCAATTGGTAATTACATATAAAAAAATTATCCTAAAAAGTGTAAAATTTTGGAGAAAAAAAATTCACGAACATTAATTATCACGCACAACGAGTCTGTGTGGAAAATGTCAGCTCGATTGATCACGGGAAGTGGGTTAAAAAGCGACCGAAAGATTTGCACGGTCCTAAGCAAGCAAGCGAACTTAATATAAAGGATTTAAAAACCTTCATTCTGGAAAAATGTTGACAAAGCTGTGATTGTGGGATCCGGAGTGGAGTTGTGGGGTGTGGGTGGGCATAGTAACGAGAGCCCTGTGATTGGCCACACCGCAGGCCACGTGGTACACCCCTGTGACGCGCACGCACGCGGTATGCAGCAAGCCGTGGGAGACATCTTGACCTGGCGCCTGGAAATGTGGAGTTGGCATTTCGTCGCCGTGGCCGCGTGGATTTTTCTCCGGGTCCTCATTCAGAATCAGTCACGTGTTTAGAGCATTTGGCTGCTGTAAATGTCCACGTGATGACGATGATGGCCTGCTCGGCCTCAAACTGAGTAGCTGGTGCGGTGTGTAGTAGACATCGCCACTGGGGGAGACAAAGGCGGCCGGGCGTGGCGCTGGCCACCCACCCCTCGTGCGCCAGTTGCCGGCCTTCGTAGGTGCTGCTCGCTAACAGCACTTGCCCCGACAGTCCGTTATAGGCTACACGGGGGATCTTTGTCTTATGTGCGTGTGTGTGTGCATCAATCTCCACATCTCTTACCCTAATCGTCGACAAACAAAATCTTCCGTTTCCGAATAAAACTTTAATACCGCGACCGCTCGCCACGAACACAACGGAGACGAGGAGGAGGAGGAACCGGCGAAACTTAAAAAATATCCGTCGTGAAATGTTGCAATTGGATTGTAGCTTATGTTCTTATATATTTACGTCGCCTCAACTATCTTATTATTATTATATACACGGACGCTCACAAAAACCGACAACATTCTTCATCACGGTGCGAGAGAGGGGACACGCAGGGCGCCGCGCTCGCATCAAGACGCGCGCGGAGTGGCGCGCACGACGCGGGGAATCAAGTCGCTTCGTCGTTGGCGCCTCTCGTTCGCGCCAGGACCTCTCTCTGCGCCCTCGCCGAGAGGTTTACAGGGGGGGGGGGCACGGTTTAAAAAAGTCTATACAAGAATGATGCGGGCAGACACAGACCACCCTCCCCCCGCCCCCGTGACAGCCTGCGCAGACTATGCAGGGGGCAAGTGCTGTTAGCGAGTAGCAGCACCTGTGAAGGCTACCGCACTGTGGCACACGAGGGGTGGGTGGCCAGCACCACGCCCGGCCGCCTTTGTCTCCCTAACACCGCACCAGGTACTCATTTGAGGCTGAGTCGACCTAGGGGAGGCCCAGGACCGGTTCGGATAATCGTCACCGGTGGTAGCCGAGCGGGAATCGAACTCGGGTCGCCGGGTTCGTAGCACAGCACGCTGACCGCGACGCTACCGCTCCCCACACACGGACACATACCACACACACGGACACACACACGCGGACACACACACACAGGACACACACACGGACACACACACACGCGGACACACACACACACGGACACACACACGCACGGACACACACACACACGGACACACACGCACGGACACACACCACACACGCGGACACACACGGACACACACACACGCGGACACACACACCACACACCACACACACACGCGGACACACACACGCGGACACACACACACACGCACACACCACACACACACGGACACACGCACACACACACACACGGACACACACACACGGACACACGAACACACACACACACGCGACATAACCTTAGTAGACGCGACTGGCAACCAAATCAACATCGCAACCCGCGTCGTCAATTCTCATCCGCTATGACCATCGTTCAGCAACAGCGGCGGCGGCGGCGGCAGCAGCAGCCATGGTCAATCCACTGCTAGACGAAACGCCAACAAGAACCAACAACGCCAACAACGCCATCCTCTCTCGATCCTCCAAGCAGCCATCACCTCTCGGCCTCCGTTCTCCCCGGAGGTTTTTTTTAACAAACAGCGGTGCTGCGTTTTGTTTTTAGATTTTGAGCGTCGCAAGGCCAATGTCTCTGTCCGCAGTGAGGAGGAAGTTTGCTGATGGCCACCTTGGGACGTCTCGCCCACGAACTCGATTCGCGATCAGCGAGGCTGGCTTCGCGTGCGGTTCAGGAATCGGGAGGAGCCGCAGACAAACCCAACACCGCTGTGTTGTAAACTAAACTGTTTTTTATTTCACGGGACAGACCCAGCAGGTGCCATGGTCAACTGAGATGAGTGGCCGATGCACCACCAGCAGTGCTCCCTACTGTACCAACTTGCTGCGTTTTAGCCACTCAGCGCTTCGTCCGTTGTTGTGAGCGTCGCTCCTCTGCCCTCCGTTGTTGCTGGAGGGCGCCTGCCTCCAACTGCCCAGTAAGCAGCGTCCTTCACGAGCCTCCTCCACAGCGGGCGATCTTGACAACACTGGTATCAGTCATTGGCAAGTGCACTCAGCTCCACACCCTATCGTACCGCATCACTCCATCTGCACACATCTCCTGACGGCAGGGAAACCCTCCCTGTCTAGACAAGCCACGCGCGGTGTGATGCGAATGGTTTTAAACTATTCTAAACATTGATTTTCCGTGGCCAGGTAAGGCCCCACTGATCTACGCAGCTCACTTTCAGAAGCTTTCAGAAGCGAGCTGGCCATCGGCAATGGCAACTCAGCGAGGTGTCTGAACCATCACGCGGACATTTAGAGCAGGAACCAAACATTCTAAACGCGTCGCGTTCTTTCTAAATGTGGAGGGAAAAACCGGAGACCCAGACAAAAATCCACGCGACCACGGGGAGAACATGGAAACTCCACATTTACACGCGTCAGGATCGAACCCAAGACTCCTGTACACCAGGCGAGGTTGTTAACATCTCGCCACCGTGGCACATCCTGTGCCGATGATGTCAACACTGAGTGGTGGTGGCACTCAAAACCCAAGATTGTTCATTCTCACGGTCACTCACTCACTCCTCCTCCCCATGGCTCTGTTCATTCGCCATCACAACGTAGAACTGAAGCTACTCCGAGTTTAGCGTGAACCTCGTCGGTTGCCCCGACGGAGTTGAACATTTTGCATCGGAGTCGAAAGTAGCGGCGTCTCTCATCTCACCCGAACGTCATTCATAGAGAGACTTAACCCAAGGCGCTTTCGCAGAGAGATTAAGAGCGATGTGTGTGTGTGCGCGTGTTTGCGCGTGTGTGTGCGTTTGCATGTGCGTGTGTGCGCGCATGTGTGTGGTGCCGGACGGCAACGTTGTGGTGGGCAGTGCCGTGGGAGGGCCCATTTAGATTGGCCCTTCCCTTCATGGCGTTTGAAAACACCACAGCGGCTAAATGGGGGTTCTGGACAGGTGCGATCGGCTGGTAACCCCTCCACCTTCAATTAACTACCACTAAACTACGAGTAAAAAAATATATTAACTTGTGCCGGAGGCCCCGCGGGGACAGGCGTCTATGGCGTCTCCTGGCCAAACCCCATTTGGCGGAGTCAGGAGATTGAATCTTCACCCTCGGGCTCCTCCAGAAACAACGAAAAGCCACTACGAATGGCCACGTGGAATATTCGAACGCTCACTGTGGAGGAGAGGCTGCCACTCCTCTGTCGGGAGCTGGACCGGTACCGCCTGAATCTCTGTGGTATTCAGGAGGTCCAGTGGACCGGCTCTGGCTCCTGCTACCAAGAGGGGTGGATAGTCCTCTACTCGGGGCAGGAGACTACCAAACAGGGAGTGGCTCTTCTTCTGAACAAAATAATGAAGGGAGCGTGGCGGTGAGGTGTGGAAGCTGTAAACCCCAGGCTACTTTGGGCTCGCCTTCCCATCAACCAGGAGTGGTGATCGTGGTTACTTATGCCCCACCGAAGACGAACATCCGTGGAGGGATGCAGGCAAGGCCGATGAGTCAGATGCCTTCTATGACCTGCCACAGGTGCTGCTTAAGTGGCCCCTCAGGATAGAGTAATCTTGTTGGGTGACTTAAATGCCCGAGTTGGTCATGATGCTAGCACCTGGTCTGGAGTGATTGGAAGACATGGGCCAGATCAGCTCAATAACGGTAGGAGGCTGCTAGACTTGTGTGCAGCCCATGGGCTTGTAACTACCAACATGCTGTTCCGGCATCGGCGCATCCACACAACATCATGGATGCATGCCGGGTCCAAGCAAGAACATCTGCTGGACTATATAGTAATGGAACAGCAGATGTGGGCCCATGTCCTTAACACCAGGACCTACCGTGGAGCTGATCTGCCCACTGACCATCGACTTGTCATCTGTAAGATGTGCCTGCCATTCTTCCACTTCGATGGTGGGTGTACACCCAGGACCCATTCAAACCGATAGTGGAATGGTCTCAGCGAGCTGATGAAAGCTGCAAGCGAGAATTTAATCATCGCTTGCGGCTGGGGTTGGCATCGTCCCCACTCCTCCAGATGTCGAGGGTAAATGGGCGAGGTTTAGGACTATGGCTCATGCAGCTGCAATGGCTGCTTTGGGTACACGGTCCAGACCTCCCAGAGACCCTGGATGACAGAGGTGGTGTTCAGAGGCTGGCTGGGAAAAAGCGACAGGCCCACTCTCATCGTCTACAGCATCCCACGTCAGAGAAAGAGGCTTACCGCAGCCTTCGCTCGGAGGTTCGGAGAGCCGTGAGGCGCTGCAAAGATGGTTGGTGGTCACGGGTTGCTGAGGAGATGGAGTATGCCTCAATGGCCCGCGATCATAAATCGCTCTTTAACTCCATCAAAAAAGTAACCTGCAGCGCCACACCTATTATCATCATTAGGGGAAAGAACGGCGATCCAATCTCCAACCCCCAGGAACAGGTTTGCAGATTTGCCGAGCATTTCTGAGGTCCTGGGAGAGGGGAAGTCCCTCAGCCTCGAAAACATCGTGGGACAAAGTGGGGATGACCCTGCTGAGGCTGCGGTGCCTCAAATATTGGAGGAAGTCACCCCCTGTGAGTGGCTGGCTGAGGTGCCATTGAGGAAGTACTGAAGGCTGATCGATGCCCGGGTGCGGACAAGGGATGGCTCCCTATTGCTCAACAATGTTACGTATGCTGATGATCTGGTAATTGCTGCTCACTCAAAGGAGGAGTTGGAGGTGCTACTGCTGAACCTGGAGCATGCCACGAAGATGTGGGGACTTACCATCAGCCCCACCAAAACTAAGCACCTGCCTGGGTATTTTGTACCATCGGACACTCCATCCCCACAACTCCCAATTGGTGATAGGGCAGTTGTGGAGAGAGTGGAGCGTTTCCCATACCTGGGCAGTGTGCTCATGACCGGCTCCGGTTTGACAGCAGAGGTGTCACTCCGAATCAGTCGAGCGGCATTATCTTTTCTCGGTTGCGTAGGCTGTGTGGAAGCTACCTATCTGTTGCTCCGCACGAAGCTTCAGGTCTTCTCGGCCACGGTCATTCCCTCCCTTCTCTACGTTTGCGAAATGTGAACCCCCTAATGTAACATCTTCGGTGGTTAACAACATTTAGGCTGCCCTGCCTACGATCCATCATGGGTTTAACCAGGCTGGATTGTGTGAAGAGCTCCCATATCCTTGAAAGATCTGGACAAAGTCCCATTGGTGAGCTCCTCCGGTAGGCAAGGCTGCGTTGGTTGGGTCATGTAGCCCGCATGCCCAGCCACCGCATGCCTAAACAGCTTTTGTTCGTTCAGATCAAGGGGGCTAAACGGGGGCTAAATAGGGGCGGCACGGGCTAGAGAAGAGATGGAGTGATGTGGTACAGTAGGATGTGGAGCTGAGTGGACTTACCGATGACCGGTACCAGCGGTGTCAAGATCGGCATCTGTGGAGGAGGCTCGTGAAGGACGCAACTGGGCAGTTGGAGGCAGTCGCCCTCCAACAACAACGGAGGGCGGAGGAGCGACGCTCACAACGAGCGAGCGCCGGGTGGCTAAAGCACAGCAAGTTGGCACAGTAGGTGGCACAGGTGGTGCATCAGCCAGTCATCTCAGTCAGTCGACCCGTGGCACCTGCTGGGTCTGCCCCGTGACCTCTTGCTAGCGGGCGTTTGACACTTCACGTGGCCTCAACGTGCACATAGCCTGGCACAAGCATCGTGGTGACGTCACCGCCACTTAGTGGCGAATGGCGGTTGTTGTGTGCATGTGCGAGTGTGTGTTTGTGTGCGCGTGTTAGTGGTGGAGATGAGGTTGAATACAAGTAGAGACACGCGTTTAGACTCTTTAGATCACTCCGCTGCTACAAATGTCCAAATGATGGTGAGCCACTTTGGTGAGCTATGATTGTTGGTCAGGTCGCTTCTGAAGAATGAGTGAACACCTCAGTGGGCTTTGCCTGGTAGGATGGGGATGGTTTTGTGTTGTGTTTGTTTGTGTCTGGGCGATTTGTTTACCTTCCTTGTACTGTGCACTCCTATCGTGTTTGTGTTGTTGTTTGTTGTTGTGACGTTCTCACCCGTGCCCCGAACTGGACATCTATGAAAAACAAAGAGCTTCATAGCTCTTCGGATTTCTCGTGCTGCTGCGGTATAAACACCGACTTGGGGGGGTGAATCTGCGATGGTGTTGTGTGACATTGATGACAGTAAATGACGACGAATAGATTGAATGAATGGGGGGGGGGGGATGAGTGATTCTCATCGCCACGAGAATATGAAGAGGGAACGGCGGCGGTGGTTTTAAGGGGGAGGCTTAAGGGGGGAGTGAGCGAGGGCACGGCAAGTGGTGAGTTTAGAGCGAGGAAGGGAATGTCGGTGAGCGGAGGTGGGTTATCGCACCGGGAGTCGAAGCACCGAAGTCGAAGTTAGCGGCACAGACGCAGAGCGGGAGAGGAGGAGGGGGGGGACCTCGAGTTTCCTGTTCACGGACCAACGGAGTGGGAATGAGGTTCTTGATATATACACTTTCTGTGTTGGGGGTGAGATCGCGTAAATATAAAAAATGTGTCGTTCAAGCCGCCACCACCACCAGCTGGCACAGCCAATTAGTAAGGGGTTGTCACCCAAACTATCAACACTTTGGGGAGACAAAGGCGGCCGGGCGTGACGCTGGGTCACCCACACCGCCCTCGTGGGCCGTGACGGCATTCGTGGGTGACACTCCTCGCCAAACGGCGCGGTTGAAAGGCTCCACGGGGGATCATCTTTGTCACTTCCTATTGCTCTCTTGGGCTCTTCCTACGCTGCGACGCTTCAAGTCGAGGTGTCAGCTTCAAGTGACGCAACGAGCCAAGGCCAGTCAGTGATATGCCCGACAGTAATTACACATCGCCGACTCGTACACGCGGCCACGCTCAACGCCGCCGCTTGGGGAAGCTCTCCCTGCTGGCAGGCGACCGGACCAGCTCTCGGGTCATTACAACCCTCAAAAGCCTTCTCCCGCGCGCCTCTTAAGAACCCCATTAGTGCAGCTAAGATGGTCGCAGCGAGCGGACGAATATTGCTTGCGGGGTCGTTTGACTTTGCCGGTACCTGTACAGCACAAGTAGCCACGACCGCCTGTATGGCACATGAAGTCACGACCGCCTGTACGTCACACGTAGCCACGACCGCCTGTACGTCACACGTAGCCACGACCGCCTGTACGTCACACGTAGCCACGGCCGCCTGTACGTCACACGTAGCCACGACCGCCTGTACGACACACGTAGCCACGGCCGCCTGTACATCACACGTAGCCACGACCGCCTGTACATCACACGTAGCCACGACTGCCTGTACGACACACGTAGCCACGGCCGCCTGTACGGCACACGTAGCCACGGGTCGTTGTGCCGCCCGTGGATGAAGGTTCACCACCCACACCCCCACCAACCCCCTGGAGTGGGGGTTGGTGGGGGGTTGGTGGGGGGTTGGTGGTGGGGGGTTGGTGGGGGGGTTGGTGGGGGGGTTGGTGGGGGGGTTGGTGGGGGGGGTTGGTGGGGGGGGTTGGTGGGGGGGTGAAGAGTCGCCGAGCGGTATCGGCCGAGGTGGCCGCCAGGCCGGCCGACCGGCCGGCGCTCTACCGACGGCGCGCGAGGTGTGCCGATGCTGATTGAATCCATCATTGATTGCGATGGTGGTGATGCCGGTTGCGACGATGATGCCGGTTGCGATGGGCTCTCCTGATGCCGCTGATTTTCGCACCGACGGTGCTGCTGCTGCTGCTACTGTTGCTGATGATCATCATCATAATCATCCTGCCGCTTCTAATGATTGTCCAGTGACTGCTACTGCTGTTGCTACTACCGCTGCTGCTGCTGATGATGATGTTCTGTGCAGCTGTGCTGATGTCAGGACAGGAGTCCCTCGGTTAACGTTTTTAATCCGTTCCACCAAAACGAAATGAACCGAACGTGAGGATGGCCACGTTAAAAGCATTAATCCGTTCCAAGACGATTGCAAGTTGACCTTTTTGACCCTAGAAAACGTAGCTTGTAACATTTAAACACTAAAAATTAATAATAAATAAGGATACTTACTTTCTCACTCCTATTTTCCCTTTGCGATTCACTTCAGGCGACCATCGCAATCGCCCCTAGTTCACTTGTAATTTGAAAAATAAGCTTAGAAAGAATTCACCGAGTCGGCGAGCGAGGCTTGTGTTCCCACTGCCAACAGAGAAGACGCCATGTAAACAAAGCCAGCCGAGGATTTCATCGCTCACGAATGGGCGTCGCTGATTGGCCGAGGGCGCGGCTCAGCCCCATCAACGAGCGCTCCGATTGGCCGAAATTGGCGCCCCACGTGCATCATGTAAACACGGAACCGTGAGTCAACATGTGAACACGTTAACATTTAACATGTGAACACGTTAACATTCAACATGTGAACACGTTAACATTCAACATGTGAACACGTTAACATTCAACATGTGAACACGTTAACATTTAACATGTGAACACGTTAACTTTTAACATGTTAACGTTCAGTCGTGAAGGGGGGGGGGTTTCCTCTACTAGAAGCGAACCGTGAAGCGATGTGGATGTTAACCGAGGGATAACTTCCTGTTTGTTGAACTTCTCTTTGCACGTACAAAGCCGACCGTGCCCACCGGAGGTGTGGGTGGGGAGGCTCTTCCCAATGCTACTGCTGTTGCTGCTGCTACTGAGGAGTGTTTCTACTGCTGCTGCTACTGCTGCTACTGAGGAGTGTTTCTACTGCTGCTGCTGCTGCTGTTGACAATTGTTCTAAAGCTGCTGCTGCTGCTGCTTCTGCTTCCGCTCTTGGTGACAGTTCCGCCGATGGGCGTTGCTGCCGCTGCCACCGCTGCTACTGCTGCTACCACCGCTGCTACTGCTGCTGCCACCGCTGCTACCGCTGCTACTGCTGCTACTGCTGCTACCACCGCTGCTACTGCTGCTACTACTGATTTCACCGCTGCTACCGCCGCTGCTGCCACGTCTGTTCTGAAAGCCGCCGCTGTGCGACGGTCAATTCCATCTCCTCCACGGGGTGGGCAGGGTGGCCGTCACGGGGCGGGTGGGAGGGTGACACACAAACGCGTCCGCAGACCGCGGGGCGGCTCCCTCCCGCGTCACGACGACGACGACGACCCGTCACGTGACATCACGTGTCGTCACGTCTCTCTCCACCGTCGCCCGCTTCTCTCCCGCCGTCGTTTGGCACCCCACGGAGGCGGGTCTCGACCAGCGCCCGCCGCTCCGGGGAGTGTTTTTGCCTTTTTAAAACTTCACCGTTTACATAAAATCTCCATCATCCCCTCCCGCCCGCTCCCCCCGCACCCCCACCCCGCCCCACCCCTCCTCGTCGTCGTCGTCGTCAGAAGTAAAGTTCGTCGTCGTCCTCCTCCTCCTCCTCGCCGGAGCCCCGTCCCTCCGCGCCATCGCGACACCGACGCCGCTGCTCGTGGCTGCCGCTCCCCGCCGGGGTCGCGCCGGGTCGTCGCTCGATGGCCCCTGCTGCTGCTGCTGCCCCTGCCCCTGCTGCTGCTGCCCCTGCTGCTGCTGCAGCTGCAGCGCCTGCAGCTGCTCGTGGAGGGCGCCGGGCGGGATGGCGGCGGGCAGGGAGCCTCTCTTCCTCTTCCTCGCCGAGTCTGCCAGAGGGGAGGGAGGGGGCGGTGTGAGTGGCGGTGTGAGTGGCGGTGTGAGTGGCGGTGTGAGTGGTGCGCCACGTCACTCTCCCCCCCTCTCTCTCTCGCTACAACCTCCACGCTGCTAACACCGCCCCCCCTGGCACCGCCGATTAGCACGGTTGGCTACGTATGGCGCGAAAGAAGTTCAAAATGCATACTGCCCATAGACTCAACACTGCCCATAGACTCAACACTGCCCATAGACTCAACACTACCCATAAACTCAACACTGCCCATAGACTCAACACTGCCCACAGACTCAACACTGCCCACAGACTCAACACTGCCCATAGACTCAACACTGCCCATAGACTCAACACTACCCATAAACTAACACTGCCCATAGACTCAACACTGCCCATAGACTCAACACTGCCCATAGACTCAACACTGCCCATAGACTCAACACTGCCCATAGACTAACACTGCCCATAGACTCAACACTACCCATAGACTCAACACTGCCCATAGACTCAACACTACCCATAGACTCAACACTACCCATAGACTCAACACTGCCCATAGACTCAACACTGCCCATAGACTCAACACTGCCCATAGACTCAACACTGCCCATAGACTCAACACTACCCATAGACTCAACACTACCCATAGACTCAACACTGCCCATAGACTCAACACTGCCCATAGACTCAACACTCCCATAGACTCAACACTGTCCATAGACTCAACACTGCCCATAGACTAACACTGCCCATAGACTAACACTACCCATAGTCTCAACACTGCCCATAGACTCAACACTGCCCATAGACTAACACTACCCATAGACTCAACACTACCCATAGACTCAACACTGCCCATAGACTAACACTGCCCTTAGACTCAACACTGCCCATAGACTAACACTACCCACAGACTCAACACTACCCACAGACTAACACTGCCCACAGACTCAACACTGCCCATAGACTAACACTACCCACAGACTCAACACTGCCCACAGACTCAACACTGCCCATAGACTAACACTACCCATAGACTCAACACTGCCCATAGACTCAACACTACCCATAGACTAACACTGCCCACAGACTAACACTACCCACAGACTCAACACTGCCCACAGACTCAACACTGCCCATAGACTCAACACTACCCACAGACTCAACACTGCCCACAGACTCAACACTGCCCATAGACTAACACTACCCATAGACTCAACACTGCCCATAGACTCAACACTACCCATAGACTCAACACTGCCCACAGACTAACACTACCCACAGACTCAACACTGCCCATAGACTCAACACTACCCATAGACTCAACACTACCCATAGACTCAACACTGCCCATAGACACAACACTGCCCACAGACTCAACACTGCCCACTGACTCAACACTACCCACAGACTCAACACTACCCATAGACTCAACACTGCCCATAGACTAACACTACCCACAGACTCAAAACTACCCATAGACTCAACACTGCCCATAGACTCAACACTGCCCATAGACTAACACTACCCACAGACTCAAAACTACCCATAGACTCAACACTGCCCATAGACTAACACTGCCCATAGACTAACACTACCCATAGACTCAACACTGCACCATAGACTCAACACTGCCCATAGACTAACACTGCCCACAGACTCAACACTACCCATAGACTCAACACTGCCCATAGACTAACACTACCCACAGACTCAACACTACCCATAGACTCAACACTGCCCATAGACTCAACACTGCCCATAGACTAACACTGCCCATAGACTCAACACTGCCCATAGACTAACACTAGCCATAGACTCAACACTGCCCATAGGCTCAACACTGCCCATAGACTCACACTGCCCATAGACTAACACTACCCATAGACTCAACACTGCCCATAGACTAACACTACCCATAGACTCAACACTGCCCATAGACTAACACTACCCATAGACTCAACAGTGCCCATAGACTAACACCCCATAGACTAACACTGCCCATAGACTAACACTGCCCATAGACTAACACTACCCATAGACTCAACACTGCCATAGACTCAACACTGTCCATAGACTGAACACTGCACCACAGACTCAACACTGCCCATAGACTCAACACTGCCCACAGACTCAACACTACCCATAGTCTCAACACTGCCCTTAGACTAACACTACCCACAGACTCAACACTACCCATAGACTCAACACTGCACCATAGACTCAACACTGCCCATAGACTCAACACTGCCCACAGACTCAACACTACCCATAGACTCAACACGGCCCATAGACTAACACTACCCACAGACTCAACACTACCCATAGACTCAACACTGCACCATAGACTCAACACTGCCCACAGACTCAACACTGCCCACAGACTCAACACTACCCATAGACTCAACACTGCCCATAGACTCAACACTACCCATAGACTCAACACTGCCCATAGACTCAACACTGGCCATAGACTAACACTACCCATAGACTCAACACGGCCCATAGACTAACACTACCCATAGACTCAACACTGCCCATAAACTCAACACTGCCCATAGACTCACACTGCCCATAGACTAACACTACCCATAGACTCAACACTGCCCATAGACTAACACTACCATAGACTCAACACTGCCCATAGACTAACACTACCCATAGACTCAACACTGCCCATAGACTAACACTACCCATAGACTAACACTGCCCATAGACTCAACACTGCCATAGACTCAACACTGCCCATAGACTAACACTACCCATAGACTCAACACTACCCATAGACTCAACACTGCCCATAGACTCAACACTACCCATAGACTCAACACTGCCCACAGACTCAACACTACCCACAGACTCAACACTACCCATAGACTCAACACTACCCACAGACTCAGCACTGCCCACAGACTCAACACTGCCCAAAGACTAACACTACCCACAGACTCAACACTACCCATAGACTCAACACTGCCCATAGACTCAACACTGCCCATAGACTAACACTACCCATAGACTCAACACTGCCCATTGGCTAACACTACCCATAGACTCAACACTGCCCATAGACTCAACACTGCCCATAGACTCAACACTGCCCATAGACTAACACTACCCATAGACTCAACACTACCCATAGACTCAACACTGCCCATAGACTCAACACTACTTATAGACTCAACACTGCCCACAGACTCAACACTACCCACAGACTCAACACTACCCATAGACTCAACACTGCACCATAGACTCAACACTACCCACAGACTCAACACTGCCCATAGACTCAACACTACCCATAGACTCAACACTGCCCATAGACTCAACACTACCCACAGACTCAACACTACCCATAGACTCAACACTACCCATAGACTCAACACTGCCCATAGACTCAACACTACCCATAGACTCAACAATGCCCATAGACTCAACACTACCCACAGTCTCAACACTACCCATAGACTCAACACTACCTATAGACTCAACACTGCCATAGACTCAACACTACCCATAGACTCAACACTGCCATAGACTCAACACTACCCATAGACTAACACTGCACCATAGACTCAACACTACCCATAGACTCAACACTGCCCATAGACTCAACACTGCCCATAGACTAACACTGCACCATAGACTCAACACTGCCCATAGACTAACACTGCACCATAGACACAACACTACCCATAGACTCAACACTGCACCATAGACTCAACACTACCCACAGACTCAACACTACCCATAGACTCAACACTACCCATAGACTCAACACTGCCCATAGACTCAACACTACCCATAGACTCAACACTACCCACAGACTCAACACTACCCATAGACTCAACACTACCCATAGACTCAACACTACCCATAGACTCAACACTACCCATAGACTCAACACTACCCATAGACTCAACACTACCCATAGACTCAACACTGCCCATAGACTCAACACTACCAACTACACTACCCATAGACTCAACACTACCCATAGACTCAACACTACCCATAGACTCAACACTACCCATAGACTCAACACTACCCATAGACTCAACACTGCCATAGACTCAACACTACCCATAGACCAACACTACCCATAGACTCAACACTGCCATAGGCTCAACACTACCCATAGACTCAACACTGCCCATAGACTAACACTACCCATAGACTAACACTGCCCATAGACTCAACACTGCCCATAGACTCAACACTGCCATAGACTAACACTACCCATAGACTCAACACTACCCATAGACTCAACACTGCCCATAGACTCAACACTACCATAGACCAACACTGCCCACAGACTCAACACTACCACAGACTCAACACTACCCATAGACCAACACTACCCACAGACTCAGCACTGCCCACAGACTCAACACTGCCCAAAGACTAACACTACCCACAGACTCAACACTACCCATAGACTCAACACTGCCCATAGACTCAACACTGCCCATAGACTAACACTACCCATACACTCAACACTGCCCATTGGCTAACACTACCCATAGACTCAACACTGCCCATAGACTCAACACTGCCCATAGACTCAACACTGCCCATAGACTAACACTACCCATAGACTCAACACTACCCATAGACTCAACACTGCCCATAGACTCAACACTACTTATAGACTCAACACTGCCCACAGACTCAACACTACCCACAGACTCAACACTACCCATAGACTCAACACTGCACCATAGACTCAACACTACCCACAGACTCAACACTGCCCATAGACTCAACACTACCCATAGACTCAACACTGCCCATAGACTCAACACTACCCACAGACTCAACACTACCATAGACTCAACACTACCCATAGACTCAACACTGCCCATAGACTCAACACTACCCATAGACTCAACAATGCCCATAGACTCAACACTACCCACAGTCTCAACACTACCATAGACTCAACACTACCTATAGACTCAACACTGCCCATAGACTCAACACTACCATAGACTCAACACTGCCCATAGACTCAACACTACCCATAGACTAACACTGCACCATAGACTCAACACTACCCATAGACTCACACTGNCCATAGACTCAACACTGCCCATAGACTAACACTGCCCATAGACTAACACTGCCCATAGACTAACACTGCACCATAGACAAACACTACCCATAGACTCAACACTGCACCATAGACTCACACTACCCACAGACTCAACACTACCCATAGACTCAACACTACCCATAGACTCAACACTGCCCATAGACTCAACACTACCCATAGACTCAACACTACCCACAGACTCAACATACCCATAGACTCAACACTACCCATAGACTCAACACTACCCATAGACTCAACACTACCCATAGACTACACTACCATAGACTCAACACTACCCATAGACTCAACACTGCCCATAGACTCAACACTACCCATAGACTCAACACTACCCATAGACTCAACACTGCCCATAGGCTCAACACTACCCATAGACTCAACACTGCCCATAGGCTCAACACTACCCATAGACTAACACTGCACCATAGACTCAACACTACCCATAGACTCAACACTGCTCATAGACTCAACACTACCCACAGACTCAACACTACCCATAGACTCAACACTACCCATAGACTCAACACTGCCATAGACTCAACACTGCCCATAGACTCAACACTGCCCATAGACTAACACTACCCACAGACTCAACACTGCCCATAGACTCAACACTACCCATAGACTCAACACTGCCCATAGACTCAACACTGCCCATAGACTCAACACTGCCCATAGACTAACACTACCCACAGACTCAACACTGCCCATAGACTCAACACTACCCATAGACTCAACACTACCCATAGACTCAACACTGCCCATAGACTCAACACTGCCCATAGACTCAACACTGCCCATAGACTCAACACTGCCCACAGACTCAACACTGCCCATAGACTCACACTACCCATAGACTCAACACTACCCATAGACTCAACACTGCCCATAGACTCAACACTACCCATAGACTCACACTGCCCATAGACTCAACACTGCCCATAGACTCAACACTACCCACAGACTCAACACTACCACAGACTCAACACTACCCATAGACTCAACACTACCCATAGACTCAACACTACCCATAGACTCAACACTACCCATAGACTCAACACTGCCCATAGACTCAACACTGCCCACAGACTCAACACTGCCCATAGACTCAACACTACCCATAGACTCAACACTGCCCACAGACTCAACACTGCCCACAGACTCAACACTGCCCACAGACTCAACACTGCCCATAGACTCAACACTACCCATAGACTCAACACTGCCCACAGACTCAACACTGCCCAACAGACTCAACACTGCCCACAGACTCAACACTGCCCACAGACTCAACACTGCCCACAGACTCAACACTGCCAAGACTCAACCTGCCCACAGACTCAACACTGCCCCACCAACACTCAACACTGCCCACAGACTCAACACTACCCACAGACTCAACACTGCCACAGACTAACACTGCCCATAGACTCAACACTACCCATAGACTCAGCACTACCCATAGACTCAACACTACCCATAGACTCAGCACTACCCATAGACTCAACACTGCCATAGACTCAACACTGCCCATAGACTCAACACTACCCATAGACTCAACACTGCCCATAGACTCAACACTACCCATAGACTCAACACTGCCCACAGACTCAGCACTACCCATAGACTCAACACTACCCATAGACTCAACACTGCCATAGACTCAACACTACCCATAGACTCAACACTACCCATAGACTCAACACTGCCCACAGACTCAACACTGCCCATAGACTCACACTGCCCATAGACTCAACACTACCCATAGACTCAACATGCCCATAGACTCAACACTACCCATAGACTCAACACTACCCATAGACTCAGCACTACCCATAGACTCAGCACTACCCATAGACTCAACACTACCCACAGACTCAACACTGCCATAGACTCAACACTGCCCATAGACTCAACACTACCCATAGACTCAACACTACCCATAGACTCAACACTGCCCATAGACTCAACACTGCCCATAGACTCAACACTGCCCATAGACTCAACACTACCCACAGACTCAACACTGCCCATAGACTCAACACTGCCNATAAACTCAACACTGCCCATAGACTCAACACTACCCATAGACTCAACACTGCCCATAGACTCAACACTGCCCATAGACTCAACACTGCCCATAGACTCAACACTGCCCATAGACTCAACACTGCCCATAGACTCAGCACTGCCCATAGACTCAACACTGCCCATAGACTCAACACTGCCCATAGACTCAACACTACCCATAGACTCAACACTACCCACAGACTCAACACTGCCCATAGACTCAACACTACCCATAGACTCAACACTACCCACAGACTCAACACTGCCCATAGACTCAACACTACCCATAGACTCAACACTACCCACAGACTCAACACTACCCATAGACTCAACACTACCCCATAGACTCACACTACCCATAGACTCAACACTACCCACAGACTCAACACTGCCCATAGACTCAACACTACCCATAGACTCAACACTGCCCATAGACTCAACACTACCCACAGACTCAACACTGCCCATAGACTCAACACTACCCATAGACTCAACACTACCATAGACTCAACACTACCCACAGACTCAACACTGCCCATAGACTCAACACTACCCATAGACTCAACACTACCCATAGACTCAACACTGCCCATAGACTCAACACTACCCATAGACTCAACACTGCCCATAGACTCAACACTACCCATAGACTCAACACTACCCACAGACTCAACACTGCCCATAGACTCAACACTACCCATAGACTCAACACTACCCATAGACTCAACACTACCCATAGACTCAACACTACCCATAGACTCAACACTACCCATAACTCAACACTACCCATAGACTCAACACTACCATAGACTCAACACTGCCATAGACTCAACACTACCCATAGACTCAACACTACCCATAACTCAACCTGCCATAGACTCAACACACCATAGACTCCCACCATAGACTCAACACTACCATAGACTCAACACTGCCCACAGACCTGGCGAGGAGGGGGGAGACGACGGATGTTGGTGGGCGTCTTGGACTCGTCTGAGTCCTCCTCCTCCTCCTCCCTGGTGGGCCCGGCGGCCAGCCCTTCCCGGGAGGGAGAGGCACTTGGCCGGGGCCGCCGGAGGAGGGCACGGGGCGGCCGTGCCGATCGGCGCGCCGCCGGCAACGCCGTGGGGCCGTCCACGGTGAGGGTGGGGGAGGGGTCTCCGCTCCGCCGGGAGGGCGAGGCACGCCGCACCCACGCTGCCCCGGCGCTGCTGGATGCGCACAGCACGCACACAGCACACAGCACGCACACACAGCACGCACACACAGCACACACAGCACGCACGCACAGTGAGTGAGTGTGAGAGTGAGTGAGTGAGTGTGAGTGAGTGAGTGAGTGTGAGANTGAGTGTGAGAGTGAGTGAGTGAGTGTGAGAGTGTGAGTGTGAGAGTGTGAGTGAGTGTGAGAGTGAGTGAGTGACAGTGAGAGAGAGTGAGTGTGAGAGTGAGTGTCAGAGTGAGTGTGAGTGAGTGTGAGAGTGAGTGAGTGTGAGAGTGAGTGTGAGAGTCAGAGTGAGTGTGAGAGTGAGTGTCAGAGTGAGTGAGTGAGTGTGAGAGTGAGTGTGATAGTGAGTAGAGTCTGCCTGTTCTTGCTGTCATCGTCATCACCATCATCTTTGTCATCATCGTCATCCTCGTTGTTGTCATCATTATCGTCGTCATCATCGTCGTTATGATATCATTATCGTCGTTGTCGTCCTCACCATCATCGCCATCACCATCATCTCGTCATCGTCGTCATCGTCATTGTTGTCATCATTATGGTCATCATTATCGTCGTCATCATCATCGTCGTTATCATTATCGTCGTTATCATTATCGTCATCATCATTGTCGTCGTCATCATCGTCGTCGTCGTCGTCATCATCATCATCATCGTCGTCGTCGTCACCTGCAGGGAGGGCGGCTGCTGCTGCTGCCCCTGTGTGAGCAGCGCGCCACACGGGAGGCTGTTCTGACGGCTGTGCGTGAGCGCTCGCCGCGGCTCTCCCGGCCGCTTCTCCCTCCCTCCTCCTCCCGCCGCTCCCCCACCGCCTCCCCCTCCTCCTCCTTGCCGCCACTCTCCATGCCGAGCAACTGCTCCTGAAACGACGGACAAGAACACCCGTGTCACCGCTCGCCTCGTGCCTGCCAAGCGGGGGTGGTGCCGTGCCCTTGAAGGCGGGATTCTGTTCCGCTGACGGGAATATTTTTATTTATTTTCCGCATGCGGCTCTTTGTGCCGGGCCGTACAGGGGTGGCCAACTTGTAACAGCGGACCAAGAGGTCGGCAAAGAGCCAAGTGGATATCTCTCTATATATAAGTGTTAAATAATGGGCAGTGATGAGTTTATGGGCAGTGTTGAGTCTATGGGCAGTGTTGAGTCTATGAGTAGTGTTGAGTCTATGAGTAGTGTTGAGTCTATGCGCAGTGTTGAGTCTATGGACAGTGTTGAGTCTATGGGCAGTGTTGAGTCTATGGGCAGTGTTGAGTCTATGAGTAGTGTTGAGTCTATGGGCAGTGTTAGTCTATGGGCAGTGTTGAGTCTATGGGTAGTGTTGAGTCTATGGGCAGTGTTGAGTCTATGAGTAGTTTTGAGTCTATGGGCAGTGTTGAGTCTATGGGCAGTGTTGAGTCTATGGGTAGTGTTGAGTCTATGGGTAGTGTTGAGTCTATGGGCAGTGTTGAGTCTATGGGCAGTGTTGAGTCTATGGGCAGTGCTGAGTCTATGGGCAGTGTTGAGTCTATGGGCAGTGTTGAGTCTATGGGCAGTGTTGAGTCTATGAGTAGCGTTGAGTCTATGGGCAGTGTTGAGTCTATGGGCAGTGTTGAGTCTATGGTAGTGTTGAGTCTATGGGCAGTGTTGAGTCTATGAGTAGTGTTGAGTCTATGGGCAGTGTTGAGTCTATGGGCAGTGTTGAGTCTATGGGCAGTGTTGAGTGTATGGGCAGTGTTGAGTCTATGAGTAGTGTTGAGTCTATGGCAGTGTTGAGTCTATGGGCAGTGTTGAGTCTATGGGTAGTGTTGAGTCTATGGGCAGTGTTGAGTCTATGAGTAGTGTTGAGTCTATGGGCAGTGTTGAGTCTATGGGCAGTGTTGAGTCTATGGGTAGTGTTAGTCTATGGGCAGTGTTGAGTCTATGGGCAGTTTTGAGTCTATGGGTAGTGTGGAGTCTATGGGCAGTGTTGAGTCTATGTGCAGTGTTGAGTCTATGGGCATTGTTGAGTCTATGGGCAGTGTTGAGTCTATGGCAGTGTTGAGTCTATTGGCAGTGTTGAGTCTATGGTAGTGTTGAGTCTATGGCAGTGTTGAGTCTATAGGCAGTGTTGAGTCTATGGATAGTGTTGAGTCTATGGGCAGTGTTGAGTCTATGGGCAGTGTTGAGTCTATTGGCAGTGTTGAGTCTATGGGTAGTGTTGAGTCTATGGGCAGTGTTGAGTCTATAGGCAGTGTTGAGTCTATGGATAGTGTTAAGTCTATGGCAGTGTTGAGTCTATGGTGCAGTGTTGAGTCTATGGCAGTGTTGAGTCTATGGGTAGTGTTGAGTCTATGGGCAGTGTTGAGTCTATGGGCAGTGTTGAGTCTATGGTCAGTGTTGAGTCTATGGTCAGTGTTGAGTCTAAGGTGCAGTGTTGAGTTTATGGACAGTGTCGAGGTCTGTGGGCAGTGTTGAGGCTACTGGCAGTGTTGAGTCTATGGACAGTGTTGAGTCTAAGGTGCAGTGTTGAGTCTATGGACAGTGTTGAGTCTGTGGGCAGTGTTGAGTCTATGGCAGTGTTGAGTCTATGGACAGTGTTGAGTCTATGGGCAGTGTTGAGTCTATGGGCAGTGTTGAGTCTATGGACAGTGTTGAGTCTAAGGTGCAGTGTGAGTCTATGGACAGTGTTGAGTCTATGGGCAGTGTTGAGTCTATGGACAGTGTTGAGTCTAAGGTGCAGTATTGAGTCTATGGACAGTGTTGAGTCTGTGGGCAGTGTTGAGTCTATGGGCAGTGTTGAGTCTATGGACAGTGTTGAGTCTGTGGGCAGTGTTGAGTCTATGGGCAGTGCCGAGTGTATGGGCAGTGTTGAGTCTATGGGTAGTGTTGAGTCTATGGTGCAGTGTTGAATCTATGGACAGTGTTGAGTCTATGGGCAGTGTTGAGTCTATGGACAGTGTTGAGTCTAAGGTGCAGTGTTGAGTCTATGGACAGTGTTGAGTCTGTGGGCAGTGTTGAGTCTATGGGCAGTGTTGAGTCTATGGACAGTGTTGAGTCTGTGGGCAGTGTTGAGTCTATGGGCAGTGCCGAGTCTATGGGCAGTGTTGAGTCTATGGGCAGTGTTGAGTCTATGGTGCAGTGTTGAATCTATGGGCGGTGTTGAGTCGATGGGCGGTGTTGAATCTATGGGCGGTGTTGAATCTATGTGTAGTGTTGAGTCTATGGGCAGTGTTGAGTCTATGGGTAGTGTTGAGTCTATGGCAGTGTTGATCTATGGGTAGTGTTGAGTCTGTGGGCAGTGTTGAGTCTATGGGCAGTGTTGAGTCTATGGGCAGTGTTGAGTCTATGGGCAGTGTTGAGTCTATGGGTAGTGTTGAGTCTATGGGTAGTGTTGAGTCTATGGGTAGTGTTGAGTCTATGGGTAGTGTTGAGTCTATGGGTAGTGTTGAGTCTATGGGTAGTGTTGAGTCTATGGTAGTGTTGAGTCTATGGGTAGTGTTGAGTCTATGGGTAGTGTTGAGTCTATGGGTAGTGTTGAGTCTATGGGCAGTGTTGGCTATGGGTAGTGTTGAGTCTATGGGTAGTGTTGAGTATATGGTAGTGTTGAGTCTATGGGTAGTGTTGAGTCTATGGGTAGTGTTGAGTCTATGGGTAGTGTTGAGTCTATGGGTAGTGTTGAGTCTATGGGCAGTGTTGAGTCTATGGACAGTGTTGAGTCTGTGGGCAGTGTTGAGTCTATGGGCAGTGCCGAGTCTATGGGCAGTGCCGAGTCTATGGGCAGTGTTGAGTCTATGGTGCAGTGTTTAATCTATGGGCGGTGTTGAGTCTATGGGCGGTGATGAATCTATGGGCGGTGTTAAATCTACTGTAGTGTTGAGTCTATGGGCAGTGTTGAGTCTATGGGTAGTGTTGAGTCTATGACAGTGTTGAGTCTATGGGTAGTGTTGAGTCTGTGGGCAGTGTTGAGTCTATGGCAGTGTTGAGTCTATGGGCAGTGTTGAGTCTATGGGCAGTGTTGAGTCTATGGGTAGTGTTGAGTCTATGGGTAGTGTTGAGTCTATGGGTAGTGTTGAGTCTATGGGCAGTGTTGAGTCTATGGGTAGTGTTGAGTCTATGGGCAGTGTTGAGTCTATGGACAGTGTTGAGTCTATGGGTAGTGTGAGTCTATGGGTGCTGTTGAGTCTATGGGCAGTGTTGAGTCTATGGGTAGTGTTGAGTCTATGGGTAGTGAGTCTATGGGTAGTGAGTCTATGGTGCAGTGTTGAGTCTATGGGTAGTGTTGAGTCTATGGTGCAGTGTTGAGTCTATGGTGCAGTGTTAGTCTATGGGTAGTGTTGAGTCTATGGGTAGTGTTGAGTCTATGGGTAGTGTTGAGTCTATGGGTAGTGTTGAGTCTATGGGTAGTGTTGAGTCTATGGGTAGTGTTGAGTCTATGGGTAGTGTTGAGTCTATGGGCAGTGTTGAGTCTATGGGTAGTGTTGAGTCTATGGGTAGTGTTGAGTCTATGGGCAGTGTTGAGTCTATGGACAGTGTTGAGTCTATGGTAGTGTTGAGTCTATGGGTAGTGTTGAGTCTATGGGTAGTGTTGAGTCTATGGGTAGTGTTGAGTCTATGGGTAGTGTTGAGTCTATGGGTAGTGTTGAGTCTATGGGTAGTGTTGAGTCTATGGGCAGTGTTGAGTCTATGGGCAGTGTTGAGTCTATGGGTAGTGTTGAGTCTATGGGTAGTGTTGAGTGTATGGGTTGTGTGAGTCTATGGGAAGTGTTAGTCTATGGGCAGTGTTGAGTCTATGGGTAGTGTTGAGTCTATGGTCAGTGTTGAGTCTATGGGTAGTGTTGAGTCTATGGGCAGTGTTGAGTCTATGGCAGTGTGAGTCTATGGGCAGTGTTGAGTTTATTGGGGAAGCAGTGTTAGTCTATGGGCAGTGTTGAGTCTATGGGTAGTGTTGAGTCTATGGTAGTGTTGAGTCTATGGGTTGGTGTTGAGTCTATGGGTAGTGTTGAGTCTATGGGTAGTGTTGAGTCTATGGGTAGTGTTGAGTCTATGGGTAGTATTGAGTCTATGGTAGTGTTGAGTCTATGGGTTGTGTTGAGTCATGGGTAGTGTTGAGTCTATGGGTAGTGAGTCTATGGGTAGTGAGTCTATGGGTAGTGTGTCTATGGGTAGTGTTGAGTCTATGGGTAGTGTGAGTCTATGGGTAGTGTTGAGTCTATGGGTAGTGTTGAGTCTATGGGTAGTGTGAGTCTATGGGTAGTGTTGAGTCTATGGGCAGTGTTGAGTCTATGGGTAGTGTTGAGTCTATGGGTAGTGTTGAGTCTATGGGCAGTGTTGAGTCTATGGACAGTGTTGAGTCTATGGTAGTGTTGAGTCTATGGGTAGTGTTGAGTCTATGGGTAGTGTTGAGTCTATGGGTAGTGTTGAGTCTATGGGTAGTGTTGAGTCTATGGGTAGTGTTGAGTCTATGGGTAGTGTTGAGTCTATGGGCAGTGTTGAGTCTATGGGCAGTGTTGAGTCTATGGGTAGTGTTGAGTCTATGGGTAGTGTTGAGTGTATGGGTTGTGTTGAGTCTATGGGAAGTGTTGAGTCTATGGGCAGTGTTGAGTCTATGGGTAGTGTTGAGTCTATGGTGCAGTGTTGAGTCTATGGGTAGTGTTGAGTCTATTGGTAGTGTTGAGTCTATGGGCAGTGTTGAGTCTATGGGCAGTGTTAGTTTTTGGGCAGTGTTAGTCTATGGGCAGTGTTGAGTCTATGGGTAGTGTTGAGTCTATGGGTAGTGTTGAGTCTATGGGTTGTGTTGAGTCTATGGGTAGTGTTGAGTCTATGGGTAGTGTTGAGTCTATGGTAGTGTTGAGTCTATGGTAGTATTGAGTCTATGGGTAGTGTTGAGTCTATGGGTTGTGTTGAGTCTATGGGTTGTGTTGAGTCTATGGGTAGTGTTGAGTCTATGGATTGTGTTGAGTCTATGGGTTGTTGAGTCTATGGGTAGTGTTGAGTCTATGGGTAGTGTTGAGTCTATGGATTGTGTTGAGTCTATGGATTGTGTTGAGTCTATGGGTAGTGTTGAGTCTATGGATTGTGTTGAGTCTATGGGTTGTGTTGAGTCTATGGGTAGTGTTGAGTCTATGGATTGTGTTGAGTCTATGGGTAGTGTTGAGTCTATGGGTAGTGTTGAGTCTATGGATTGTGTTGAGTCTATGGGTTGTGTTGAGTCTATGGGTAGTGTTGAGTCTATGGGTAGTGTTGAGTCTATGGGTAGTGTTGAGTCTATGGGTAGTGTGTGTATGCTGAACTTCTTTAGCGCCATACACAGGACGAGGCCTTCGCCGCTCCGCAACTCTACTGAGCAGGGCCACGACGATCAAACCGCGTGAGTCGGTCTCTCCCGTGTGCATCCGTGCCGCGCGTGTCCGTGCGTGTCCGTGCGTGTCCGTGTACCCCCGCTGGGCACAGCGGATTCGATGCGAGGGCGGAGACGGAGCGAGGGGACATGCGGCTAGCGTCACAGGCTTCTTGGCGCAGCTGCCGGCTGTCGAAGCCAGACTCGCGCCGTGCGCCGAGACTCACCCTGATCTTCCGGCACTCGGCCTCGCACTCGAGCAGCCGGAACTGCAGCTCCTCGCGGCTCCAGCCGGCCTCCTCCTCCTCCGGCTCCTCCTCCTCCCCTGCCGCTCCTCGGCAGAGCTCCGCCGGGAGCCGGCGCCGCCGCTGCCGGTGCTGCCGTCGTCGGCGCGGTGTCTCCGCGGCACGCGCTCCCGCACCGTGTCGGAGCGGCTCACCACGTTCGCCGGGCGGCGCAGCGTGCGGTTGGGGTCGTCGTCCCGAGCGGCGGTGGTGGTGCGGTGGCGTTGGTGGCGGTGGTGGCGGCGGCGGTGGCGGTGGTGGCGGCGGTGCCGCGGCATCGCGCAGTTTCGATGAACGAGTCCTGCTGTGCGATCACGGCCTGACCGGGGGAGACGAGGTGGTGAGGTGATGAGGAGGAGACCAGGTGGAGGAGGTGATGAGAAGGAGATCAGGTGGAGGAGGTGATGAGAAGGAGGAGGTGGAGGAGGTGGAGGAGGTGGAGGAGGTGACGAGGAGGAGACCAGGTGGAGGAGGTGGTAAGGTGTTGTTGGGGACGACAAGGTGTTGGTGATGAGGTGGAGGTGATGAGGTGGCGGTGAAGAGGTGGAGTGAACGAGGTGGAGTAGGCCAGGTGGCGGCGTTGCCCTCACCTGCAGGCTGTACATCGTCTGTGTCAAGATGAAGACGGAGCTCTGCATGGCCTGCACGCACACGGGGAGGGGATGGTGACGATGTTGTGTGTACACAGGCGTACGTGTGTGTGTGTGTACACTAGTGTGTGTGTGTACACTAGTGTGTGTGTGTACACTGTGTGTGTGTACACGGTGTGTGTGTGTGTGTACACTAGTGTGTGTGTGTACACAGTGCGTGTGTGTGTGTACACTAGTGTGTGTGTGTACACTTGTGTGTGTATGTGTGTGTGTGTGTACACTGTGTGTGTGTACACGTGTGTGTGTACACTAGTGTGTGTGTGTGTGTACACTAGTGTGTGTGTGTGTGTACACTAGTGTGTGTGTGGTGTGTGTGTGTGTACACTAGTGTGTGTGTGNGTGTGTGTGTGNACACTAGTGTGTGTGTGTGTGNACACTAGTGTGTGTGTACAGTGTGTGTGTGTGTACACTAGTGTGTGTGTGTACACTAGTGTGTGTGTGTGTGTACACTAGTGTGTGTGTACGTGTGTGTACACTAGTGTGTGTGTGNACACGGTAGTGTGTGTGTGTGTACACGTGTGTGTGTACACGTGTGTGTGTGTACACTNGTGTGTGTGTATACTATGTGTGTGTGTGTGTACACTNGTGTGTGTGTGTGTACACGTGTGTGTGTGTACACTAGTTGTGTTTGTGTGTGTGTGTACACTAGTGTGTGTGTGTACACTAGTGTGTGTGTGTGTGTGTGTGTGTGTACACAGGTGTGTGTGTGTGTGTACACTAGTGTGTGTGTGTGTGTGTGTACACTAGTGTGTGTGTGTGTGGGTGTGGTGTGTGTGTGTACACTAGTGTGTGTGTGTGGGTGTGTGTGTGTGTACACTAGTGTGTGTGTGTACGGGTGTGCGTGTGTGTGTGTACACTAGTGTGTGTACACTAGTGTGTGTGTGTGTACACTTGTACAGTGTGTGTGTACACTNGTGTGTGTACATGTGTGTGTGTGTACACTAGTGTGTGTGTGTGTACACTAGTGTGTGTACACTNGTGTGTGTGTACAGAGGTGTGCGTGTGTGTGTACACTGTGTGTGTGTGTATGTGTGTGTGTACACTNGTGTGTGTGTACACTNGTGTGTGTGTGTGTGTGTACACTATTGTGTGTGTGTGTACATGATTGGTGTGTGTGTGTGTGTACACTAGTGTGTGTGTGTACAGAGGTGTGCGTGTGTGTGTGTACACTATTGTGTGTGTACACTGTGTTGTGTGTNCACTNGTGTGTGTACAATTGTGTGTGTGTGTGTGNACACTAGTGTGTGTACACAGTGTGTGTGTTCCTATTGTGTGTGTGTGTGTGTACACAGGTGTGGTGGGAGCGCTGCGCTATTCCCGCTCATGGCCAACACCAGTAACAATTATCTGTACCGGTCCAGGGCCTCCACTAGGTCGACTCAGCCTCAAATGAGTACCTGGTACGGTGTAAAAAAAAAAAAATCGCCACAGGGGAGACAAAGACGGCCGGACGTGGTTCTGGCCACCCACGTCTTCGTGTGCCGTGCCGGCCTTCATAGGTGCTACTTGCTAACAGCACTTGCCCCTACAGTCTGTTAGGGCTACACGGGGGATCTTTGTCTCTGTGTACACAGCTCTGCCTGTGTACGGTGCGGTGCGGTACGGTGCGGTGTGGCCGTGCCGGGGCCGGCCGCTCACCTCGATGTCCAGCGGCGTGCGTAGGAAGTTGCCGATGTGGCCGGCACCGCCGCGGTGCTGCCGGGGGGGGGACGAGACGAGACGGGGGGTCACAGGTGGGTCAGTCAGGGGGTCAGGGGTCGGGGAGGTGAGCACACCACACTACTCTGGGGGTAAGGGGTCACAGGGGGTCAGGGGTCGGGGAGGTGAGCACACCACACTACTCTGGGGTCAGGGGTCACAGGGAGATCAGGGGTTGAGGGAGTGAACACGCCACACTACTCGGGGTGGGGTGGGGGCTATTGGACAGGGGGGTGGAGGAGGGCCCCCATCTAATTGCTTGGCCCGCCCGGGGCGCATGCCACCCGCGCTGAGACCACCGCCAACCCCTTGCAGTGGGGGGGGGGCGAGGGGGGGGGGGGCGAGGGGGGCACGACCGGTGGGTGGCCCCTCACCTTCTTGATGACCGAGTCGGACTCCGTGCGCCGGAGCTCCTGCTGCTGTGTAGGGACGAGCCTTGCGACGGGTCGTCCTTACCCGGGTCTACGCACGCACCGACGGACAGAGACAAAGTTACACTCCGCCGCAAGCGCCGTGAGTCGGCGAGTAGCGGCGGCACCGACGAAGCCGCGCGACGAGTTGGTGCGGTGGCCAACGCCGCGGCCCGCCCGGCCACGTTTGTCTCCACCGGAGCCGAGGTTTACGACGCACCGGCTTGATTATTTAACCGGCCCCAGGACCGATTAAGATATTCGTCGCAGCGATAGAGCGAGCGAGCGAGTTCAAGCTTCAGCTTGTCTTTGTGGGTTGTCACGAAAAAAATGTCAAAAGCAAAAAAAGATTAAGCGTGTCGGTGGGACTCGTGGTGGGTGGGACTCGTGTGGTGGACTCGTGGTGGGTGGGACTCGTGGTGGGTGGGACTCGTGGTGGGTGGGACTCGTGGTGGGTGGGACTCGTGGTGGGTGGGACTCGTGGTGAGTGGGACTCGTGGTGGGTGGGACTCGTGGTGGGTGGGACTCGTGGTGGGTGGGACTCGTGGTGGGTGGGACTCGTGGTGGGTGGGACTCGTGGTGGGTGGGACTCGTGGTGAATGGGACTCGTGGTGAGTGGGACTCGTGGTGGGTGGGACTCGTCGTGGGTGGGACTCGTGGTGAGTGGGACTCGTGGTGGGTGGACTCGTGGTGGTGGGACTCGTGGTGGGTGGGACTCGTGGTGAGTGGGACTCGTGGTGGGTGGGACTCGTGGTGGGTGGGACTCGTCGTGAGTGGGACTCGTGGTGAGTGGGACTCGTGGTGGGTGGGACTCGTGGTGGGTGGGACTCGTGGTGGGTGGGACTCGTGGTGGGTGGGACTCGTGGTGGGTGGGACTCGTGGTGAGTGGGACTCGTGGTGGGTGGGACTCGTGGTGAGTGGGACTCGTCGTGGGTGGGACTCGTGGTGGGTGGGACTCGTGGTGGGTGGGACTCGTGGTGGGTGGGACTCGTGGTGGGTGGGACTCGTGGTGGGTGGGACTCGTGGTGGGTGGGACTCGTGGTGGTGGGACTCGTGGTGGGTGGGACTCGTGGTGGGTGGGACTCGTGGTGGGTGGGACTCGTGGTGAGTGGGACTCGTGGTGGGTGGGACTCGTGGTGGGTGGGACTCGTGGTGGGTGGGACTCGTCGTGGGTGGGACTCGTGGTGGGTGGGACTCGTGGTGGGTGGGACTCGGGGTGGGTGGGACTCGTGGTGGGTGGGACTCGTGGTGGGTGGGACTCGTCGTGGGTGGGACTCGTGGTGGGTGGGACTCGTGGTGGGTGGGACTCGTCGTGGGTGGGACTCGTGGTGGGTGGGACTCGTGGTGGGTGGGACTCGTGGTGGTGGGACTCGTGGTGGGTGGTGGTATCGTCCCCACCGTGCCGCTTGAGCGTGCTGCTGTCGAAGCCGCCAAACGTCTCGGCGCGCTTGGGCAGCGCCGGGCCGTGAGCGGCGGCGCCGCCGTCGTGACTCTGCCGCTGGTAGCAGCTCACGGCGCTCGCGATCATCTTCTGCAGGTTCTCCACTGCCGCGGGCCAGAGGGGGAGGGCGAGAGGCACGGTGACACGGGGCGGAGGGGAGGGTGGGGAGGGTGGGGAGGGTGGGGAGGGTGGGGGGGGGTCAGAGGTTAGCTGTTGGTGGCGGGGGGGGGGGGTCGCGGGCAGATGTTCCGCTTTAAGATCGAACACGTGTTGAGTCGGTCTGCGGTCTCACTAGAACTGGGGTCTCACTAGAACTGGGGTCTCAGTGGAACTGGGGTCTCACTAGAACTGGGGTCTGGGTAGAACTGGGGTCTCACTAGAACTGGGGTCTCACTAGAACTGGGGTCTCACTAGAACTGGGGTCTCACTAGAACTGGGGTCTCACTAGAACTGGGGTCTCAGTGGAACTGGGGTCTGGGTTGAACTGGGGTCTCAGTGGAACTGGGGTCTCAGTAGAACTGGGGTCTCACTAGAACTGGGGTCTGGGTTGAACTGGGGTCTCAGTAGAACTGGGGTCTCAGTAGAACTGGGGTCTGGGTTGAACTGGGGTCTCAGTGGAACTGGGGTCTCACTAGAACTGGGGTCTCAGTGGAACTGGGGTCTCACTAGAACTGGGGTCTCACTAGAACTGGGGTCTGGTTGAACTGGGGTCTCAGTGGAACTGGGGTCTCACTAGAACTGGGGTCTCACTAGAACTGGGGTCTCACTAGAACTGGGGTCTCACTAGAACTGGGGTCTGGGTTGAACTGGGGTCTCAGTGGAACTGGGGTCTCAGTAGAACTGGGGTCTCACTAGAACTGGGGTCTGGGTTGAACTGGGGTCTCAGTAGAACTGGGGTCTCAGTAGAACTGGGGTCTCAGTAAAACTGGGGTCTCTGTAGAACTGGGGTCTCACTAGAACTGGGGTCTCACTAGAACTGGGGTCTCAGTGGAACTGGGGTCTCACTAGAACTGGGGTCTCAGTGGAACTGGGGTCTCAGTAGAACTGGGGTCTCACTAGAACTGGGGTCTCACTAGAACTGGGGTCTCAGTAGAACTGGGGTCTCAGCAGAACTGGGGTCTCAGCAGAACTGGGGTCTCAGTAGAACTGGGGTCTCACTAGAACTGGGGTCTCACTAGAACTGGGGTCTCAGCAGAACTGGGGTCTCACTAGAACTGGGGTCTCAGTGGAACTGGGGTCTCACTATAACTGGGGTCTCAGTGGAACTGGGGTCTCACTAGAACTGGGGTCTCAGTGGAACTGGGGTCTGGGTTGAACTGGGGTCTCACTAGAACTGGGGTCTCACTAGAACTGGGGTCTCAGTTGAACTGGGGTCTCAGTAGAACTGGGTCTGGGTTGAACTGGGGTCTCGGGCTGCGTGGCTCCTCACCCTCCTGCAGCCCCTTGTTGAGGAGCGGCTCCCCGCGGAGGTCGGCGCTCTCCAGCCGCAGCAGCGTGCGGTGCGGCACCGCGCCCCGGTGACACCGGCGGCAGAGGAGCCTCGGCCGCCGGTGCCGCCGCCGCCGCCGCCGCCGCCGCCGCCGGCTCCTCGCAGCTGAAGTACTCGGCCATCTCGGCGTAGATCTTGAGCTTCTCCTCCAGCACGGCACGCATCACCGCGTCGCGGCTCGCCAGCCGGCCTGGGGGCACGAGGGGGGCACACGGGGGGGGGGAGACGACAACGAGAGGCCTTGCCGGCAGGCTTAACAACAACAACAACAGTCACACGTTCACACCTCGTTTAGCCGGGAAATCCACACTGGGATGTTTGTCCGACTGCGGCTACGACCGCACCGCTGTGCGTGCGCGCCGAGCCACCGCAGCCGTGGCAGGAAGCCGGAGCACTCGGACGAAATCCACGCAGGGCAGAGGGGTTAAGGAATGGACCGCAGGCGCTCCGCTTGCCTGGAGGCGTGAACGCCGCAGGCGCCGGAACGCCGGAAGGCCGCGGCGATGGCGATCGGCGGCACGAGTTGAGCGGAGCGCAACGACTATCGGACGATGAAAACTCACAAACTAACAACCATTTTGTTTTATTTGACCAGGTGACGCCGCGCCGAGCTGCCGCGTAGCTCTTTCTCAGAAGCTCAACGAAGTGGGCTCGTCATCGTCATCATCATCGTCATCACGTGATCATCATCACGTGATGACGATGATGATGATAGCAGGCACCAATTACTCCCAACGCGTGACGCCGATTCGAATGTGGAGGAAAAACCCGGAGAAAAATCCACGCGACGACCACGGGGAGAGAGGGAGAGACACGCACACTCCAAATGTCCAGCAGCAGCAGCAGGGGCGTCAGGGTCGGGATGGAACCCACGAACCCACGAGGTAGTGAACGTCCCGCCAGCGACGAGGGGACAAGGGGGTGGGGGGGACGCGCCGTACCCTGGAACTCGCGAGCCTTGCGCTTCTTGGCGTCCGTGAGCTTTTTGTCCTCCTCCGTCTCGCTCGGGACGCCCTCGTCGATGTCCGGGCAGCTGCCGGGCGGGACGCACCGAGCGTCGCGTCAAATCTCATTCCTCACTCGTTCCTCACTCATTCTTCACTCATTCCTCTCTCAATCCTCACTCATTCTTCACTCGTTCTTCACTCGTTCTTCACTCGTTCTTCACTCGTTCTTCACTCGTTCTTCACTCATTCCTCACTCATTCCTCACTCATTCTCTCTCATTCCTCACTCATTCTTCACTCATTCCTCACTCATTCTTCACTCATTCTTCACTCATTCCTCACTCATTCTTCACTCATTCTTCACTCATTCCTCACTCATTCCTCTCTCAATCCTCACTCATTCTTCACTCATTCTTCACTCATTCCTCACTCATTCCTCACTCATTCCTCACTCATTCCTCACTCATTCCTCACTCATTCCTCGCTCATTCCTCGCTCATTCTTCGCTCATTCTTCACTCATTCCTCACTCATTCCTCACTCATTCCTCACTCATTCTTCACTCATTCCTCACTCAATCTTCACTCATTCCCACTCATTCCCCACTCATTCCTCTCCTCTTCTACGTGAATGCTCATCAGTGGCCCACGGCACGGAGATATCCGTGCGGATCTCTCGCAGAGCGTGGTCCACAGAGTGGGCCGTGTCGCGGGAGCGGACGTCACAGACCTGCCTCGGAGATCCCCGCGGGCAATGTTCGTCGCGTGTGTACGTGTGTGCGTGTGTACGTGTGTGCATGTGTACGTGTGTACGTGTGTGCGTGTGTACGTGTGTACGTGTGTGCGTGTGTGCGTGTGTGCGTGCGTGCGTGTGTGCGTGTGTAGTGTGCGTGTGTAGTGTGTGCGTGTGTAGTGTGTGCGTGTGTGCGTGTGTGCGTGTGTGCGTGTGTGCACGTGTGTGCTTGTGTACGTGTGTACGTGTGCCACGTTCATCTTACTTCGCATAGCGGCCATAGCCACATTTTAATTGGTTAGTAAAAATATTTAGGCGCTTCGTGTGCAGACATTTGGAGACGGGGCTGAGACATCATCCATTCGCTTCACTTGGGAACTCTACGCGGGTCTACGGGTCTCTATGAGAGTCTATGGATCTCTATTTGAGTGGTGCATTGTGACGGTGTGGTGTGGTGCAGTGCGGTGGTGTGTGTCAGTGCGGCGGTGTGGACCTGGCGATGGCGCGCTGCATGAGCGCGAGCCAGTACTGGCGCTCCTCGCGCGACGACGCGTAGATCTCGTACATGTCCGGCGCGTCGGCCGAGGCGTTGATGAGGAAGAGGCCCTTCTCCTCGTTGGCCTTCTCCCGCACGATCAGCTTCTGCAGTGAGATCACCGCCGGCTTCCCCTCCTGCTCACCGCACCGCACCGCCACGGACAGACGCAGCGGTTAATCTCGCGTGGCCGGGTACGCAGGAGGTCGTGGGTTCGATCCCGACCCCTGACGCCTGCTGCTGCTGCATATTTGGAGTTTGCGTGTCTCTCTCTCTCCCCGTGGTCACGTGGATTTTTCTCCGCGTCCTCCGGTTTTTCCCTCCACATTTAGAAACATTCATTTGGATCAGGGGTGGGCCTCGTCCGGCCCGCGGGCCGTACGAGGCCCCCGAAATCATTTGGTGTGGCCCTGCCGAGGCAACTGCTCAAATTCAATAAATCTAGGAGCAAACCTGGAAAAGCAGTTGCGAGTAGCAGCAACATCGTCAATACCAGCCAAACATCACACGCCTCGCCAAAGAGAAGCAGTTCCAGCCATCGCATTAGGGGCGAGTTAATTAAATGTTTGACCAAATATAACGGGCTAATTTTTAAGTTGATAATGTTGTATGGCCCGTGAATGATGTAATAAACATCCAAATGGCCCTTGGCAGAACGAAGGTTCCCCAGCGCTGATGTCGAGTGTTTGGCTGCTGTGAATGTCCCCACGACGAGGTGAGGCCCCATTGAGCTGCGGAGGTTGAGTTTAAACATCGTTCAGTTTACAATCGGACAGACAGGTGGATGGGTGGAAGGGCAGGTGGATGAACAAATAGAGGGAAGGGCAGAGAAGACAGACGGATGGAAGGGTGGGAGGGAGGGGGTGGGAGAGGGAGGGAGAGAGGGAGGGAGGGGTGGGAGGTAGGGAGGGTGGAAGGGAGGGAGGGAGGGGTGGAAGGGAGGGAGAGAGGGAATGGGTAGGAGGGAGGGAGGGGGGGAGGGAGGGGCGGGGTGGGAGGTAGGGAGGGTGGAAGGGAGGGAGGGGTGAGAGAGAGGGAGGGAGGGTGGGAGGGAGGAAGGGAGGGTGGGAGAGGGAGGAGGGAGGGGAAGGGTGGGAGGGAGGGGTGGGAGGTAGGGAGGGAGGGGAGTGCAATGTCTGTCTGGAGTCCACTGGGGGTCTCCCGTGTCGGGCGTTCTCCCGCGAGGCGGTGCGGCTGCGGCGCTCACCAGCGACGGGAAGACGTACTTCTGATCCTTCTCCTGCAGGAGGACGAGGCTGTCCGTGAACACCACGGCCAGAATATCTGCAGCGCGCGCACACAAAGACAAAGATCCCCGCGTGGCCTTAACAGACTGCTGGGGCAAGTGCCGTTAGCGAGTAGCGCCCACGAAGGCCGGCACGGCGCACGAGGGGGTGGGTGGGCAGCGCCTCGCCCGGCCGCCTTTGTCTCCCCAGGTACTCATTTGAGGCCGAGTCGATTTAGGGAAGGCCCAGGACCGGTTCGGATAATCGTCACCGGTGTTGGCCGTGAGCGGGAACTGAACTCGGGTAGCCGGGTTCGTAGCGCAGCGTGCTAACCACTACACCACCGCTCCCACACACACACACACACACGCTCCCACACACACACGCACGCACACACACACACACACGCTCCCACACACACACGCACGCACACACACACGCTCCCACACACACACGCACGCACACACACACACGCTCCCACACACACACGCACGCACACACACACACACACGCACGCACACACACACACACGCACGCACACACACACACACAAAGACAAAGAGATCCCCCCATGTCGTCTCTAACGCGCAGCGTTGGGGCCGAGTGCCGTTAGCCGGCGGTCGGTTCGAGGCCTCAGCAGCGGCACCGCTGGCTGTCGGCAACGTGCCCGGCCGCCTTTGTCTCCCCCAGCTCCGATGACCAAGTGCCGAGCCCGGGACTCAGCTGAACGTCACGGCGCGACCCCGGGGACCCACAAGCCCCCGGCTCTCGCGTCAACTGCGTCGCGACGTCTTCCTGTATCCGTCGAAGGCGAACGACGCGGCCATCTGTCCCTCTCGACGAGCTCCACGCGATGCGCCAATCAAAGTTTAAAAGTTTTGTTTCTTCTGCGCAATCGTCCTCCCCGCCGCCGCTGCGCTCGAACGACGCCAAAAATAAATTAGTGAATTACGATTTTGACCCCGGGGTCCCCGCCATGAGGTTCATTTACTGAACGATGTTTTACTTGACCAGGTAAGGGCCCCACGGTGCTGCTAACCGGCTCTTATTCAGAAGCGACGGCAGCTAAGCCAAGTGGCTCGTCGTCGTCGTCGTCGCGTGGAAACGAGAAGCAGCAGCAGCAGCAGCCTAACTACTCTGAACGCGTGGCGACGTTGACGGCAAACGCGGAGGGAAGGAAACCAGAGGACCCCGGAGAAAACTCCACACGACCACGGGGAGAGAGAGAGAGAGACTCCGCAAACTCCAAATATACAGCAGCAGCAGCAGGCGTCAGGGTCGGGATTTAACCCACGGCCTCCTGCAGACCAGGCGAGGGAGTTAACATCTTTTAAACGCCAGGGGCGCTCACCCTTGGAGCGCCCGGCGGGCGTGCGGATGCCGAGCGTGCCGTCGTGCACCAGCCGCTTGGCCATGAGGTCGGCGCGGGTGAAGGTGGCGCCGTCACGCAGCCGCGTCCCCGCCTTGCTGTCCATGCGGTTGTAGAGCTCGATGAGGCGCAGGCGCTTGCCGTGCTCGCTCACGCACTCGTCCACTGCCGAGATGACGCCGCGGATCATCGCCAGCGCCCGCGTCAACTCCTCGTGCTCCAGCGAGCCCTCTGCAGGCCGCGGAACCACCACGACGGGGCCACGACCAGGACGGCGCGCTGGTTAGGGACGGCTCACTCGCGTTCAGCCAACCACTCACTCGCTCGCTCACTCACCCACCCACACATTCACTCTCGTTCAGCCAACCACTCACTCGCTCGCTCGCTCACCCACTCACTCACCCACCCACCCACACACTCGCTCACCCACCCACACACTCACTCGCTCATCCACCCACACACTCACTCGCTCACCCACCCACCCACCCACTCACTCGCTCACCCACCCACACACTCACTCGCTCATCCACTCACTCACTCGCTCATCAACCCACACACTCACTCGCTCACCCACCCACACACTCACTCGCTCACCCACCCACACACTCACTCGCTCACCATCCCACACACTCACTCACCTACCCACCCACACTCACTCATCCACCCACCCACCCACATTCACTCGCTCACCCACCCACCCACACATTCACTCACCCACCCACCCACACTCACCCACCCACCCACCCACACATTCACTCTCGTTCAGCCAACCACTCACTCGCTCGCTCACCCACCCACTCACTCGCTCGCCCACCCACCCACCCACCCACCCACTCACCCACCCACCCACCACTCACTCACTCACTCACCCACCCACCCACTCACCCACCCACCCACCCACTCACTCACTCGCTCACCCACCCACCCACACTCACTCGCTCACCCACCCACACACTCACTCGCTCACCCACCCACACACTCACTCGCTCACCCACCCACACACTCACTCGCTCATCCACCCACACACTCACTCGCTCATCCACCCACTCACTCGCTCACCCACCCACTCACTCGCTCACCCACCCACACACTCACTCGCTCATCCACCCACACACTCACTCGCTCACTCGCTCACCCACCCACTCGCTCACCCACCCACACACTTACTCGCTCACCCATCCACCCACTCACTCGCTAACCCACCCATACACTCAATCACTCGCCCGTCCACCCACCCACCCACCCACCCACTCACTCGCTCACCCACCCACCCACACACCCACTCGCTCACCCACCCACACACACTCATTCGCTCACCCACCCACACACCCACTCGCTCACCCACCCACACACTCACTCGCTCACCCATCCACCCACTCACTCGCTCACCCACCCACACACTCACTCGCTCACCATCCTACACACTCACTCGCTCACCCATCCATCCACTCACTCGCTCACCATCCCACACACCCACTCGCTCACCCACCCCCACTCACTCGCTCACCATCCCACACACCCACTCACTCACCCACCCACCCACCCACTCACTCGCTAACCCACCCACCCACTCATTCGCTAACCCACCCACCCACTCATTCGCTCACCCATCCACCCACTCACTCGCTCACCCACCCACCCACTCCCTCGCTCACCCATCCACCACTCACTCGCTCACCCACCCACACGCTCACCCACCCACACACTCACTCGCTCACCCATCCACCCACTCACTCGCTCACCCACCCACACACTCACTCGCTCACCATCCTACACACTCACTCGCTCACCCATCCATCCACTCACTCACCATCCCACACACCCACTCGCTCACCCACCCCCACTCACTCACTCACCATCCCACACACCCACTCACTCACCCATCCACCCACCCACCCACCCACTCACTCACTCGCTAACCCACCCACCCACTCATTCGCTCACCCATCCACCCACTCACTCGCTCACCCACCCACCCACTCACTCGCTCACCCATCCACCCACTCACTCGCTCACCCACCCACACACTCATTCGCTCACCCACCCACACACCCACTCGCTCACCCACCCACACACTCACTCGCTCACCCATCCACCCACTCACTCGCTCACCCACCCACACACTCACTCGCTCACGATCCTACACACTCACTCGCTCACCCATACACCCACTCACTCGCTCACCATCCCACACACCCACTTACTCACCCACCCACCCACCCACTCACTCGCTAACCCACCCACCCACTCACTCGCTCACCCATCCACCCACTCACTCGCTAACCCACCCATACACTCAATCACTCGCCCAACCACCCACCCACTCACTCACCCACCCACCCACTCACTCGCTCACCCAACCAACCAACCCACCCACCCACTCACTTGCTCACCCATACACCCACTCACTCGCTCACCCACCCACACACTCAACCACTACACTGCAGGTCCCAACAACACACTCACTCGCTCACCCATACACTCACTCGCTCGCTCACCCACACTCACTCGCTCACTCGGTACCCTAGGGTCAAGGGCCCCAGACCGCAGCACGGCTTAACGCTGAAGTGTCGTCGACATTGGGGGGGGGAGGGGGCGGTACCCTTGGTGGAGCGCAGGATGCGGTCGATGAGCACCGGGTACTTGTGATGCGCTGGGTGACGAGCAGGATGCACTCCTGCACCCCGAGACGCCGCACCAGCGCGTTGGAGCCCTGCCGCTGCACGGCCACACGAGCACACAGACACGCGTTAACACGCACGTTAACACGCACACACGTTAACACGCACGTTAACACGCACGCACGTTAACACGCACGTTAACACGCACACATGCACGTTAACACACACACACACGTTAACACGCACGTTAACACGCACACACACGCACGTTAACACGCACGTTAACACACACGCACGTTAACACACACACACGCACGTTAACACGCACACACGCACGCGCACACACAGACGTTAACACGCACGTTAACACGCACACACGTTAACACACACACACACACGTTAACACACACACACGTTAACACACACGTTAACACGCACACACACGTTAACACGCACACACGCACGCGCACACACACACGTTAACACGCACATTACCACGCACACACGCACGCACATTAACACACACACACACGTTAACACACACGTTAACACGCACACACGTTAACATGCACACACCCGCACGTTAACACGCACACACGTTAACACGCACGTTAACACGCACGCACGTTAACACACACGTTAACACGCACGCACGTTAACACGCACGCGCAGACACCCCGAGCCACCGCACCAGCGCGTTGGAACCCTGGCGCTGCACGGCGACACGCGCACACACACACACACACGTTATCACGCACGCGCAGACACACACGCACGTTATCACGCACGCACGTTAACACGCACGTTAACACACACACACGTTAACACACACGCACGTTAACACGCACGCGCAGACACACACGCGCACGTTAACACGCACGCACGTTAACACGCACGTTAACACACACACACGTTAACACGCACGCACGTTAACACGCACGCGCAGACACACACGCGCACGTTAACACGCACGCACGTTAACACGCATGTTAACACACACACACATGTTAACACGCGCGCACGTTAACACGCACGCGCAGACACACACGTACGTTAACACGCGCACACAGACACGCACGCATGTTAACACGCACGCGCAGACACACACGCGCACATGCACGCGCACACACACATGCGCATTAACACACACGTGCAGACACACACGCGCAGACACACACACGCGCAGACACACACGCGCACATGCACACACACACACATACAGACAAAACAAACACACACGCACACACACACGCACGAGACAGCGTGCGTCACACGGCAGAGTCGGTCACGTGACACTCATGGTCACGCACGGCAGCCTGGCCGAGCAGTGACCGATCTCATCCAATCACTGAGGTGCGTGTACATGCAGTGTGTGCAGTGTGTGCGCAAGCGTGTGTGTGTGCACATGTGTGCGCATGCGTGTGTATGCGCACGTGTATTGCGTGCTGCATGCGTGCGAGTGTGCGTATGCGTACATGCGCTGCATGCGTGCGTGCACGTGTGTACGTATGTTTGTGCACGTGTGTGCGTACGTGCGTATGTGTGTGCGTGCGAGTGTGCGTGCGTGCTGGTGTGTGCACGTGCGTGTGTGCTGGTGTGTGCACGTGCGTGTGTGTGCGCGTGTGTGCGTTTGTTTGTGCATGTGTGTGCGTACGTGCGTATGTGTGTGCGAGTATTCGTGCGTGTGTGCTGGTGTGTGCACGTGCGTGTGTGTGCGCGGTGTGCGTATGTTTTTACACGTATGTGTGTGCGTGTGGGTGTGCGTGCGAGTGTGCGTGCGAGTGTGCGTGCGTGTGTGCTGGTGTGTGCACGTGTGTGTGTGTGCGCGTGTGTGCGTATGTTTTTGCACGTATGTGTGTGCGTGTGGGTGTGCGTGCGAGTGTGCGTGCGAGTGTGCGTGCGTGTGTGCTGGTGTGTGCACGTGTGTGTGTGTGCGCGTGTGTGCGTATGTTTTTGCACGTATGTGTGTGCGTGTGGTGTGCGTGCGAGTGTGCGTGCGAGTGTGCGTGCGTGTGTGCTGGTGTGTGCACGTGTGTGTGTGCGTGTGGGTGTGCGTGCGAGTGTGCGTGCGAGTGTGCGTGCGAGTGTGCGTGCGTGTGTGCTGGTGTGTGCACGTGTGTGTGTGCCGCACCCGGATGAAGCTCTGGAACTTCCTCTCGCGAGCGAAGTTCTCCTTGTAGAAGCGCACGGCCTCGCAGTGCTGGCTGCAGAAGTCCCCGTAGGTGTCCTTCATCGCGTCGCCGTTGTCGTCCGAAAACTGGGAGCAGCGGAGGGGGGGGGGTAGCGACAGCTCAACCACCACACCACTCAACCACCGCACCACCCAACCACCGCACCACTCAACCACCGCACCACTCAACCACCGCACCACTCAACCACCGCACCACTCAACCACCGCACCACTCAACCACCGCACCACTCAACCACCGCACCACTCAACCACCGCACCACCCAACCACCGCACCACTCAACCACCGCACCACTCAACCACCGCACCACTCAACCACCGCACCACCCAACCACCGCACCACCAACCACCCCACCACCCACCACCCACCACCCAACCACCGCACCACCAACCACCACCCCAACCACCGCACCACCCAACCACCGCACCACCCACCCCCACCACCGCACCACCCAACCACCGCACCACCCAACCACCGCACCACCCAACCACCGCACCACCCAACCACCGCACCACCCACCACCACCAACCACCGCACCACCCAACCACCGCACCACCCAACCACCGCACCACCCAACCACCGCACCACCCAACCACCGCACCCCCCCACCGCACCACCCAACCACCGCACCACCCAACCACCGCACCACCCAACCACCGCACCACCCAACCACCGCACCACCCAACCCCGCACCACCCTAGCGAGCGCACGCAGCTGGCGTGCAGCCTGAATCCCACGCACTCACCGGATCCCCGGCTCCAGTTTTCAGTTTCAGTGATTAGGATTTACCCTGTGAGCCATTCGGCTCTTGATTTGGGTGCAACCGCAACAAACGATACAATTACAAGATACGCCTAAAATTCACCACCAAATCCAAAGCAGCCGAATGCCCTGGACGCGCGGTGACGTCGATTCTAAACGCAAAGGGAAACACCGGAGATTCCGGACAAAAAAATCCACGCGACCACGGGGAGAGAGAGAGACACGCAAACTCCAAATATGCAGCGGGCATCAGGGTCGGGATCGAACTCGCGACAACCTCCTGTATACCGGGCGAGGTAGTTAATGTCTCCTAGCCACCGTGATGATGATGATGATGAGAGAGAGACACGCAAACTCCGAATACACAGCAGGCGTCAGGGTCAGGATCGAACCCATGACCTCCTGTCTACCAGGCGAGGTAGTTAACATCTCCTTGCCACCGTGGCTTCTGCCTTCACCGGCACTCTCTCCGGCCGCGACACAAACGAACCGGCGTAGCGCGTCGGTCGGTGACCACCGTCCCGACGGACCGGCCACGTTCTCCGGGACCCACGGTGGCCGGGAGACGTCAACGACCTCGCCTGCTACGCAGGAAGCCGTGGGTTTGCTCCCGACCCTGACGCCTGCTGCATATTAGAAGTTTGCGTGTCTCTCTCTCTCTCCGTGTCCACGTGCTATTTTTCTCCGGGTCCTCCGGTTTTCCCCCCTCCACGTTTAGAATCGACGCCGCCACGCGTTTCTAAACGTATTTGCCCGCTGCTGTGAAGTTCCACACGACGACGATAAGCCACACTCGGTAAAAGCCGTCGTTTGCCATGGCCAGCTGGCTTCTGAAAAAGAGCTGCACATGCAGCAGCTCAGTCGGAAGCTCGCGCCTCGTCAAATAACAAGTTTAGTTTTAAATAAAATAAAAAATTAGTTTATAGTTTTAAATTTCGATTTAAAGCTTTCGTGACTGCAGGGATTCATCTTCTTGGTTCTTTCGGTAAAGTCACGTAGAAATAAATTAATAAAATAATAAAAATAAAACATAATAAAATAATTCTCACGACGTTTCGGCCACAACGCAAGCAGCCGTCTTCAGGTGAAGAACAGGTCTGTCAAGGAGACAGAATCCGACAGACCTGTTGATATGCAAATTTCTTTGTCAAGGTGCCCTTCCTCCCCTAACCCAGCTTAAATATACGCTGCCAAGCTTGGTGGTGTTCATTCAGACGCTGTCTTTCCGACAGACCTGTTCTTCACCTGAAGACGGCTACTCGCGTTGTGGCCGAAACGTCGTGAGAATTATTTTACTATGTTTCATTTTATTACTTTATTATTTTCTTCATAGTTTTAATCGAACCCGCAGCGCCGGCGTGGCGTCTCACCTGGCCCATGAGGACGTCGCCGACGCGCGTGACGGTGAAGTTGTGGTCGCTGCCGGGGTCGAGGCTGTCCCGCCGGCGCTCCAGCAGGCGCGCGATGAAGTGCGTGTGCAGCTCCAGGAGGTCGTCCAGACGCGGGAACAGCCGCTCCACCATCTCCGCCGTCCAGCCCAACTCCTGGCGCAGGCCTCGCCCAAACACCTCCGCCATGATGCGCAGCGTGCGGATGTGGTGCATCTCCGTCTGCATCAGCTCTGGTGCGGCGGACGGATGCGGAGGGCGTGGGGGGTGCAGGGGTTAGGTGGCGAGGCGGTGAAGAGGTGCGGTGGTTGCGGTGGTGTGGTGGTGCGGTGGTGGGGTGGTGGGGTGGTGGGGTGGTGGGGTGGTGCGGTAGAACGGAGGTGCGGTGGAGCGATGGTAGTGACCAACACAGGGGAAGTGTGTGTTGTGTGTGTGAGTGATTGTGTGTGTGAGTGATTGTGTGTGTGTGTGTGTGAGTGATTGTGTGTGTGAGTGTGTTGTGTGTGTGTGAGTGATTGTGTGTGTGAGTGATTGTGTGTGTGAGTGATTGTGAGTGATTGTGTGTGTGATTGTGTGTGTGTGAGTGATTGTGTGTGTGAGTGATTGTGTGTGTGTGACTGATTGTGTGTGTGTGAGTGATTGTGTTGTGTGTGTGAGTAATTGTGTGTGTGAGTGATTGTGTGTGTGTGAGTCATTGTGTTGTGTTGTGTGTGAGTGATTGTGTGTGTGAGTGATTGTGTGTGTGTGTGAGTGATTGTGTGTGTGAGTGATTGTGTGTGTGTGTGTGTGTGAGTGAGTGATTGTGTGTGTGAGTGAGTGATTGTGTGTGTGTGTGATTGTGTTGTGTGTGTGAGTGATCGTGTTGTGTGAGTGATTGTGTTGTGTGTGTGAGTGATTGTGTGTGTGAGTGATTGTGTGTGTGAGTGATTGTGTGTGTGAGTGATTGTGTGTGTGAGTGATTGTGTGTGTGAGTGATTGTGTGTGTGTGAGTGATTGTGTGTGTGAGTGATTGTGTGTGTGAGTGATTGTGTGTGTGTGTGTGTGTGTGAGTGATTGTGTGTGTGAGTGATTGTGTGTGTGTGTGATTGTATTGTGTGTGTGAGTGATGTGTTGTGTGAGTGATTGTGTGTGTGTGAGTGATGTCAGTGGAGGAGGCTCGTGAAGGACGCTACTGGGCAGTTGGAGGCAGTCGCCCTCCAACAACAACGGAGGGCGGAGGAGCGACGCTCACAACAACGAGCGGAGCGCCGGTGGCTAAAGCACAGCAAGTTGGCACAGTAGGGGCACAGATGGTGCATCAGCCAGTCATCTCGGTCATCTCGGTCAGTCGACCCGTGCACCTGCTGGGTCTGCCCCGTGACCTCCTGCCAGCGGGCTTTCGACACTTCACGTGGCCTCAAGGTGCACTTGGCCTGGCACAAGCATCGTGGTGACGTCACCGCCACTTAGTGGCGAATGGCGGTTGTTGTGTTGTTGATTGTGTGTGTGTGTGATTGTGTGTGTGAGTGATTGTGTGTGTGAGTGATTGTGAGTGATTGTGTGTGTGAGTGATTGTGTGTGTGAGTGATTGGCTACCACGATGCTCAGTCTGATCGCTACGCAACGGGGAGGCCACACCGAGTCCCCCCGGCGGGACGTTTGGCCGACACGGCGACACGGCGACACGGAGACACGGCGACACCGGCGACACGGCGACACGGCACACGGCGACACGGCGACACGGCGACACGGCGACACGGAGACACGGAGACACGGCGACACGGCGACACGGCGACACGGCGACACGGAGACACGGCGACACGGCGACACGGCGACACGGCGACACGGAGACACGGCGACACGGCGACACGGAGACACGGCGACACGGCGACACGGCGACACGGCGACACGGCGACACGGCGACACGGCGACACGGCGACACGGCGACACGGCGACACGGCGACACGGAGACACGGCGACACGGAGACACGGCGACACGGCGACACGGAGACACGGCGACACGGCGACACGCGACACGGCGACACGGAGACACGGCGACACGGCGACACGGAGACACGGCGACACGGCGACACGGCGACACGGAGACACGGCGACACGGAGACACGGAGACACAGCGACACGCCGACACGGCGACACGCCGACACGGAGACACGGCGACACGGCGACACGGCGACACGGAGACACGGAGACACGGCGACACGGCGACACGGCGACACGGCGACACGCCGACACGGCGACACGGCGACACGGCGACACGGCGACACGGAGACACGGCGACACGGCGACACGGAGACACGGCGACACGGCGACACGGCGACACGGCGACACGCCGACACGGCGACACGGCGACACGGCGACACGGAGACACGGCGACACGGCGACACGGAGACACGGCGACACGGCGTGCACGCTGCGGTCAATCGATCGCCGCCGCCGTGTGCACTTCGTGGGTTGTGCCGCGTCGCGGTGTCCGACGTTTCGTTGAGATTTAGAGGATGCCTTTCAGCAAAGTCGTTGTGGTTTTGGTGGTAATGGTGTGCAAATGATCTCGTGTAGTGGTGTGGCCTGGCGCATCACATCGTGGGCTACATTTTGTGCAGCGGTGTGGTTTAGATCTCTTGTAGCGGTGTGTCCGCCGCCGCTGTGTTACCGTAGATGACGTCCTGCCTCTTGATCTCGTCCTTGTTCTGCCTCTTGATGAACTTGGCGTCCACGGCGACGCTCCACGAGTCCGCCTCGAAGTAGCGAGCGTCCTCCTCCAGGCTGCCCATGAGGCTGCACTCGATCACGTCCCCTGGCGGGAGGGCAGCGGAGAGAGGGCAGCGTTGTGGAGTCTGTAGGTAGTGCTGAGTCTATGGGCAGTGCTGAGTCTATGGGCAGTGCTGAGTCTATGGGCAGTGCTGAGTCTATGGGCAGTGCTGAGTCTATGGGCAGTGTTAGTCTATGGGCAGTGTTGAGTCTATGGCAGTGTTAGTCTATGGGTAGTGTTGAGTCTATGGGCAGTGCTGAGTCTATGGGCAGTGTTGAGTCTATGGGCAGTGCTGAGTCTATGGGCAGTGCTGAGTCTATGGGCAGTGTTGAGTCTATGGGCAGTGTTGAGTCTATGGGCAGTGTTGAGTCTATGGGTAGTGTTGAGTCTATGGGTAGTGTTGAGTCTATGGGTAGTGTTGAGTCTATGGGCAGTGTTGAGTCTATGGGTAGTGTTGAGTCTATGGCAGTGTTGAGTCTATGGGTAGTGTTGAGTCTATGGGTAGTGTTGAGTCTATGGAGTGTTGAGTCTATGGGTAGTGTTGAGTCTATGGGTAGTGTTGAGTCTATGGGCAGTGTTGAGTCTATGGGCAGTGTTGAGTCTGTGGGCAGTGTTGAGTCTATGGGAGTGTTGAGTCTGTGGGCAGTGTTGAGTCTATGGACAGTGTTGAGTCTATGGGCAGTGTTGAGTCTGGGCAGTGTTGAGTCTATGGGCAGTGTTGAGTCTATGGACAGTGTTGAGTCTGTGGGCAGTGTTGAGTCTATGGCAGTGTTGAGTCTATGGGCAGTGTTGAGTCTGTGGGCAGTGTTGAGTCTATGGGTAGTGTTGAGTCTATGGGCAGTGTTGAGTCTATGGGTAGTGTTGAGTCTATGGGCAGTGTTGAGTCTATGGGTAGTGTTGAGTCTATGGGTAGTGTTGAGTCTATGGGCAGTGTTGAGTCTATGGTAGTGTTGAGTCTATGGGTAGTGTGATCTATGGGCAGTGTTGAGTCTATGGGCAGTGTTGAGTCTGTGGGCAGTGTTGAGTCTATGGTAGTGTTGAGTCTGTGGGCAGTGTTGAGTCTATGGACAGTGTTGAGTCTATGGCAGTGTTAGTCTGGGCAGTGTTGAGTCTATGGGCAGTGTTGAGTCTATGGACAGTGTTGAGTCTGTGGCAGTGTTAGTCTATGGGCAGTGTTGAGTCTATGGGCAGTGTTGAGTCTGTGGGCAGTGTTGAGTCTATGGGTAGTGTTGAGTCTATGGCAGTGTTGAGTCTATGGGTAGTGTTGAGTCTATGGGCAGTGTTGAGTCTATGGGGATGTTGAGTCTATGGGCAGTGTTGAGTCTATGGGCAGTGTTGAGTCTATGGGTAGTGTTGAGTCTATGGGCAGTGTTGAGTCTATGGGCAGTGTTGAGTCTATGGGCAGTGTTGAGTCTATGGGGATGTTGAGTCTATGGGCAGTGTTGAGTCTATGGGCAGTGTTGAGTCTATGGGCAGTGTTGAGTCTAGGAGTGTTGGTCTGTGGGGATTGTTGAGTGATTGGGGCCTCACCGTCATCCGGCAGCGACTCCATGGAGTTGCCCATGAGCCGGCTGAAGAGGGAGAGCGACTCGGTCGACTGCCACCGGCCGCGGTGGAACCCATTCCGGTCGGTGGACGCCGGCGCTCTGCGGTGCGCACAAAGGCAAAGGTCCCCCGTGTAGCCTCCAGTGGACCGTCAGGGGCAAGTGCTGTTGGCGAGCAGCGGGCCTACCAGGCCCGGCACGGGCGCGAGAGGGGCGGGCGGCCAGCACCACGCCCGGCCGCCTTTGTCTCCCCAGTGGCGATGTTTACTGCGCACCGCACTCGGTACTCATTCGAGGCCGAGAGAGGCCCAGGACCGGTTCAGATAATCGTCACCGGTGTTGGCCGTGAGTGGGAATCGTACTCAGGTCCCCAGGTTTGTAGCGCAGCGTGCTAACCGCTACACCACCGCTCCCGACACGCACACACACACAAGTGCACAAACACCACCCATGAAGCGAGTGTGTGGGGGGGTGGGGGGCTGGTGGGGGTGTGGGGCTGGTGGGGGGGGGTGACACGGTACCCGTGCAGCTGATTGGTGGAGATGCTCTTGGCGAGCGCGGAGCTGGTGGACGGCAGCCGCCCCCGCATGGAGGCCGCGTTGATGGCCGCACGGCCGCCCCCATGTCCGGCAGGTAGGCCGACTGGGGCCGCCCCCTCGTGAGGCCATCTGCGCCGCGACACACGGACACACGGACACACACACGCACCGACACGGACACACACACACACACGCACCGACACACACACACCGACACAGACACACACAGACAGGGACATACACATACCGCACACGGACACACACGCACTTACCCACCCACTCATCCACCCACCCACTTACCCATTCACTACTCTGTAGATCACACGCATACCCAATTATTCAACCACCCACTCACTCACCAACCCACTCACCGCACGGCAGATCACTCATTCGCCCTCTCACCAACTCCCTCGCGACACCGCAGGTCACATACTCACCCGCTCACTCCCCCAATCACCACACCGCAGGTCACAATGCTTCCACTGTGGAATTCCCTCCCATCATCATCATCACCATCGTCGCCATCATCGTCACCTTGATTCCTAAGCACGTACAATGACAGCCTTGCCCAACTGAAGAGGCGTGATACACTCGTTCACGTCTTCACACTCTGGGCGTGTCTATACGTGTGGGCGCTCAACTCGGTGCGGTGTGTAGTAAACATCGCCACTGGGGAGACAAAGGCGGCCGGGCGTGGCGCTGGCCACCCACCCCCTCGTGTGCCGTGCCGGCCTTCATAGCCGCCACTCGCTAACAGCACTTGCCCCTACAGTCTGTTAAGGCTACACGGGGAATCTTTGTCTTTTTTCAACAAAACCACAACTTCTATGGCCCCTCCCTTATCTGCGTTGTGCCGAGTCGGTCGGCACGATGTCTGACGTTTCGCTCCGCATGTCGGAAGGCTTTTTCAGGAGCTGAATGGAGCGGCCCACTTCCTCCCCCGATTGTCTGATGCTGCTGCTGGCCCCAGCAGTGGTGTTGTTGTGGTGGTGGTGTGGTGGTGGTGTTGTTGTGGTCGTGGTGGTGGTGTGGTGGTGATGGTGTGGTGGTGGTGATGTTGTGGTCATGGTGGTAGTGTGGTTTTGGTGGTAGTGTGGTGGTGTTGTGGTGGTGTTGTGGTGGTGTTGTGGTGGTGTTGTGGTGGTGTTGTGGTAGTGTGTTGGTAGTGTGGTGGTATTGTGGTGGTGTTGTGGTGGTGTTGTGGTGGTGTTGTGGTGGTGTTGTGGTAGTGTGGTGGTATTGTGGTGGTGTTGTGATGGTGTTGTGGTAGTGTGGTGGTATTGTGGTGGTGTTGTGGTGGTGTTGTGGTGGTATTGTGGTGGTATTGTGGTGGTGTTGTGGTGGTGTTGTGGTGGTGTTGTGGTAGTGTGGTGGTGTTGTGGTGGTGTTGTGGTGGTGTTGTGGTGGTATTGTGGTGGTATTGTGGTGTGTGGTGGTGTTGTGGTGGTGTTGTGGTGGTGTTGTGGTGGTGTTGTG
>MU249761.1:69989-84989 GCA_018977245.1 Lethenteron camtschaticum | reverse complement strand
CTGACGATGCCTGCTGCTGTATATTTGGAGTTTGCGTGTGTCTCTCTCTCATCATCATCATCACGGTGGCTGGGAGATGTTAACTACCTCGCCCGGTATACAGAAGGCCATGGGTTCGATCCGACCCTGACGATGCCTGCTGCTGCTGTATATTTGGAGTTTGCGTGTCTCTCTCTCATCATCATCACGGTGGCTGGGAGATGTTAACTCCCTCGCCTGATCTACAGGAGGCCGTGGGTTCCATCCCGACCCTGACGATGCCTGCTGCTGCTGTACATGCGGCAGGGCAGGTGATTCGTGGCAGTGTGCTCACATTTGCCGGAAGCCGCCGCTGGGATGTCCTTGTTGGAGCCCGACAGCCGGATCTGTCCGTACTTGTCCTGCAAGCACGGCAGACGCAGCGACACGCGGATCACACAGGGGATAACACACGCACACACACACGCACCGTGGCTAACGCACACACACACGCACCGTGGCTAACACACACACACACACCGTGGCTAACACACACACACACACCGTGGCTAACACACACACACACCGTGGCTAACACACACACACACACCGTGGCTAACACGCTCACACACCGTGGCTAACACGCTCACACACCGTGGCTAACACACACACACCGTGGCTAACACACACACACACACACCGTGGCTAACGCACACACACACACCGTGGCTAACACACACACACACACACCGTGGCTAACACACACACCGTGGCTAACACGCTCACACACCGTGGCTAACACGCTCACACACCGTGGCTAACACACACACACACCGTGGCTAACGCACACACACACACCGTGGCTAACACACACACACACACACCGTGGCTAACACACACACACACACCGTGGCTAACACACACACACACCGTGGCTAACGCACACACACACACCGTGGCTAACACACACACACACCGTGGCTAACACACACACACCGTGGCTAACACACACACACACACCGTGGCTAACACACACACACACCGTGGCTAACACACGCTCACACACACCGTGGCTAACACACGCTCACACACCGTGGCTAACACACACACACACACACACACCGTGGCTAACACACACACACACCGTGGCTAAGACACACACACACACCGTGGCTAACACACACACCGTGGCTAACACACACACACACCGTGGCTAACATACACACACACCGTGGCTAACACACACACACACACACCGTGGCTAACACACACACACACCGTGGCTAACACACACACCGTGGCTAACACACACACACACACCGTGGCTAACACACACACACCGTGGCTAACACACACACACCGTGGCTAACACACACACACACCGTGGCTAACACACAAACACACACCGTGGCTAACACACACACACACCGTGGCTAACACACACACACACACCGTGGCTAACACACACACACACACCGTGGCTAACACACACACCGTGGCTAACACACACACACACCGTGGCTAACACACACACACACACGTGGCTAACACACACACACACACCGTGGCTAACACACACACACCGTGGCTAACACACACACACGTGGCTAACACACACACCGTGGCTAACACACACACACACACCGTAGCTAACACACACACACACCGTAGCTAACACACACACACACCGTGGCTAACACACACACACACCGTGGCTAACACACACACCGTAGCTAACACACACACACACCGTGGCTAACGCACACACACACACACCGTGGCTAACACACACACCGTGGCTAACGCACACACCGTGGCTAACACACACACACACGCACCGTGGCTAACACACACACACACACACCGTGGCTAACACACACACACCGTGGCTAACGCACACACACACACCGTGGCTAACACACACATCGTGGCTAACGCACACACCGTGGCTAACACACACACACACGCACCGTGGCTAACACACACACCCACACACCGTGGCTAACACACACACACACCGTGGCTAACGCACACACACACACCGTGGCTAACACACACGCACACCGTAGCTAACGCACACACACACACACACCGTGGCTAACACACACACACACCGTAGCTAACACACACACACACCGTGGCTAACGCACACACACACCGTGGCTAACACACACACACACCGTGGCTAACACACACACACACCGTGGCTAACACACACACACCGTGGCTAACACACACACACACCGTAGCTAATACACACACACACACCGTAGCTAACACACACACACCGTGGCTAACACACACACACACCGTGGCTAACACACACACAGACACACACACACCGTGGCTAACACACACACACCGTAGCTAACGCACACACACACCGTGGCTAACACACACACACATACCGTGGCTAACACACAGACACACACACACACCGTAGCTAATACACACACACACACACACCGTGGCTAACACACACACACACACACCGTAGCTAACGCACACACACACACACCGTGGCTAACACACACACACACCGTGGCTAACACACACACACCGTGGCTAATGCACACACACACACACCGTAGCTAACGCACACACACACACACCGTAGCTAATACACACACACAACACACCGTAGCTAATACACCACACACCGTGGCTAACACACACACACACACACCGTGGCTAACACACAGACACACACCGTGCTAACACACACACACACACCGTGCTAACACACACACACACCGTAGCTAACACACACACACACCGTAGCTAACACACACACACACACCGTAGCTAACACACACACACCGTAGCTAACACACACACACACCGTAGCTAACACACACACACACCGTAGCTAACACAACACACACACACACACCGTAGCTAACACACACACACACACCGTAGCTAACACACACACACACACCGTAGCTAACACACACACACACNACCGTAGCTAACACCACACACACACCGTAGCTAACACACACACCACCGTGCTAACACACACACCACAGTGGCTAACACACACCACACACACACCAGTAGCTAACACACACACACACCGTAGCTAACACACACACACACCGTAGCTAACACACAGACACACACACCGTGGCTAACACACACACCGTGGCTAACACACACACACACAGTAGCTAACACACACACACACCGTAGCTAACACACAGACACACACACCGTGGCTAACACACACACACACACCGTAGCTAACACACACACACACCGTGGCTACACACAGACACACACACCGTAGCTAACACACACACACACCGTAGCTAACACACACACACACANCGTGCTAACACACAGACACACACCGTAGCTAACACACAGACACACACCGTAGCTAACACACAGACACACACACACCGTGGCTAACACACACACACACACCGTAGCTAACACACACACACACCGTAGCTAACACACACACACACACCGTAGCTAACACACACACACACCGTGGCTAACACACAGACACACACACCGTAGCTAACACACAGACACACACACACCGTAGCTAACACACAGACACACACCGTAGCTAACACACACACACACCGTAGCTAACACACAGACACACACACCGTAGCTAAACACACACACCGTAGCTAACACACACACACACGTGGCTAACACACACACACACCGTAGCTAACACACACACACACCGTGGCTAACACACAGACACACACCGTAGCTAACACACAGACACACACACACCGTAGCTAACACACAGACACACACACACCGTGGCTAACACACAGACACACACACCGCCGTGAAGCGGGCCTTGGTAGCCGCGATGATTTTCATTTCCACACCGCGGCTCTCATTCCTACGGCCGCACCCGTTGCTTTACCCCCCCTCCCGCTCAGCTCATCGCTCTGTCTGAGAGTGACACCACATGCTGTCATCGCCTTGGCCAGTTTTCATTATAATATTATTATTACCAAGTTCTGGGCAAATCTTCGGTCGGTCGTGGGACGATCGACAGGCCGATGCGTCACGCTTTTCTCTCTCCGCCCGAGTTCCTAACAGCGGCGCAACTTCCCTCCGACTTCTCGTCCACGTGCGGTTTCATCTCCACCAGAGCCACCGCGCCACTCCCCCCCCCCCACGTTAGAGACGGACGAGGCTAATGGGGTTTGGCGTTGGTGCGAACATCGTTTGGCCAAGCATCACTAAATTATGAATCAACTGTCCGGCTTGCGATGATCGGACGAGGCCGGAGCCGTTGAACGTCGCCGGCTTTGCCACCGGTGGCTGAGAGATGTTAACTACCTCGCCTGGTGTGCAGGAGGTCGTGGGTTCGATGCTAACACAGACGCCTGCTGCTGCTGCTATAGAGTTTGTGGTGTCTCTCTCTCATCATCATCATCACGGTGGCTGGGAGATGTTAACTACCTCGCCTGGTGTGCAGGAGGTCGTGGGTTCGATGCTAACACAGACGCCTGCTGCTGCTGCTGCTATAGAGTTTGTGGTGTCTCTCTCTCATCATCATCATCACGGTGGCTGGGAGATGTTAACTACCTCGCCTGGTGTGCAGGAGGTCGTGGTTCGATGCTAACACAGACGCCTGCTGCTGCTGCTGCTATAGAGTTTGTGGTGTCTCTCTCTCATCATCATCACGGTGGCTGGGAGATGTTAACTACCTCGCCTGGTGTGCAGGAGGTCGTGGGTTCGATGCTAACACAGACGCCTGCTGCTGCTGCTATAGAGTTTGTGGTGTCTCTCTCATCATCATCATCATCACGGTGGCTGGGAGATGTTAACTACCTCGCCTGGTGTGCAGGAGGTCGTGGGTTCGATGCTGACACAGACGCTTGCTGTGTATTTGTCGTTTCCAGGTTTCTCCCTGTGGTTGCGTGGATTTTTTAAATGGCTTCCCCGGGTTTTCCCTCCACGTTTAGACGCAGGCATTGATATTATTTAGATTATTTTGCTGCTATAAATGTCCAAATGATGGGCAACTTTGTTAAGCTATCATTTGTGGCCAGGTTACTTTGGAAAAGTAAGCGAATACCCCAGTGGGCTTTGCCTGGTAGGACGGGGATGGTTTCGTGTTGTATCTGTTTGTGTTTGGGCGATTTGTTTACCTGACTTGGACTTCCACTCCATCGTGTTTGTGTTGTTTGTTGTTGTTGTTGTGACGTTCTTACCTGGTGCCCCTACTGGACACCTGTGTAAAAGAGCTTCATAGCTCATCGGATTCCCCGTGCAGTAATAAATAAGCAATAATCTCATCCCGATGACCGAAGTCGTTTTTTGCCGGCTTCGGCGCCGTGGTGGTGGCGACGGCGGTGGCTTTGCTAAGACTCCGGCTCTCGCTGCCGCTGCTTCTGCCAATTGAGCAATTTGGTGGCGTTCAGCGTTGGGGATGTGGTTTGGCCAACGCTGGTCACTTGAGACGTTCACAGAAGCGAATCGTCGATTCTGTGAACTGCCGCGGAACCCGGAAGAGAACCCACGCAGAGCAGGGAGAGAGAGAGCACACTTACTCACTCACACTCACTCACTCACACTCACTCTACTCACTCTCACTCACTCACTCACACACTTACTCTCACACACACTTACTCACTCACACTCACTCACTCACACTCACTCTACTCACTCACTCTCACTCACACACTTACTCTCACACACACTTACTCACTCTCACTCACTCACACACTTACTCTCACACTCACTCACTCACTCTCACTCACTCACTCACACACTTACTCTCACACTCACTTACTCACTCTCACTCACTCACTCACACACTTACTCTCACACACACTTACTCACTCTCACTCACTCACTCACACACTTACTCTCACACACACTCTCACACTCACTCACACACTTACTCTCACACACACTTACTCACTCTCACTCACACACTTACTCTCACACACACTTACTCACTCTCACTCACTCACTCACACACTTACTCACTCACACTCACTCACTCACACACTTACTCTCACACACACTTACTCACTCTCACTCACTCACTCACTCACCACTTACTCTCACACACACTTACTCATTCTCACTCACTCACTCACACACTTACTCTCACACACACTTACTCACTCACACTCACTCACTCACACACTTACTCTCACACACACTTACTCACTCTCACTCACTCACTCACACACACACTTACTCTCACACACACTTACTCACTCACACTCACTCACACACTCTCACACACACTTACTCACTCTCACTCACTCACACACTACTCTCACACACACTCTCACACTCACTCACTCACACACACACTTACTCTCACACACACTCTCACACTCACTCACTCACTCACACACTTACTCTCACACACACTCTCACACATCCTCTCTCACACACACTTACTCACTCACACACTTAATCTCACACTCACTCACACACTTACTCACTCACACTCACTCACTCACACACTCTCACACTCACTCACACACATCCTCTCTCACACACACTTACTCACTCACACTCACTCACTCACACACTTACTCTCACACACACTCACACACATCCTCTCTCACACACACTTACTCACTCACACTCACTCACTCGCACACTCACTCACACACACTCACACTAACTCACTCACTTGAACACTCACTCTCACACTCATTCACTCTCACACACACTCGCTCACTCGCTCACTCACTCACACTCACTCACACTCACTCACACTCACTCACTCACTTACACTCACATCCTCTCTCACACACTCACACACTCGCTCACTCACACTCATTTACTCACTCACTCACTCACACTCACACTCGCTCACACTCACACTCATTTACTCACACTCATTCACTCTCACACTCACACTCATTTACTCACACTCACTTTCACTCACTCTCTCACACTCACTCACACTCACTCACTCTCGCACTCATTTACTCACTCTCACACTCTCTCTCACTCACTCACACACTCACTCATTCACTCACACACTCACTCATTCACTCACTCGCTCACACACTCATTCACTCACACACTCATTCACTCACACGCTCACACACTCACTCATTCACTCACTCACTCATTCACTCATTCACTCACCACTCACACACTCGCTCACTCGCTCACACACTCATTCTCTCACTCACACACTCACTCATTCACTCACACACTCACTCATTCACTCACACACTCACACACTCACTCATTCACTCACTCACTCATTCATCACACACTCACACACTCGCTCACTCGCTCACACACTCATTCTCTCACACTCACACACTCACTCATTCACTCACACACTCACCATTCACACACTCACTCATTCACTCACACACTCACTCACTCATTCACTCACACACTCTCTCACTCGCTCACACACTCATTCACTCACACACACACTCATTCACTCACACACTCATTCACTCACCCACTCACTCATTCACTCACACACTCATTCACTCACACTCACACACTCATTCACTCACACTCACACACTCATTCACTCACACTCACACACTCATTCACTCACACTCACACACTCATTCACTCACACTCACACACTCATTCACTCACACTCACACACTCACTCATTCACTCTATAAAACCGTCTGAGAGAGTGAATCCCGCCCCCCCCCCCCGAGTCCCCCGCCAGCCCCCACCACTTGGCCTACCCGCAGCTTCGCCTTGGAGCAGACGGAAGGCCGTCGCGACATCCCCTGTGCACCTTCACGCTGCAGCCTGGGTCACAGGGGTCAGGGGTCACAGGGGTCACAAGGGTCAGAGGTCACAGGGGTCAGAGGACACACAGTGGGAGGTCGTGCCTACCCCCTCCCTACCCCCCTCCCTACCCCCACCTATCCCACCCTACACCCCACCCTACACCCACCCTACCCCCCACCCCCNACCCTACCCCACCCGACCCCCACCCTACACCCCCAGTGAGAGGGCAAGAGAGTGAGTGAGAGAGTGAGTGAGAGAGAAAGTGAGTGGAGAGAAAGTGAGTGAGAGAGTGAGTGAGAGAGCGAGTGAGAGAGCGAGTGAGTGAGAGAGTGAGTGAGAGAGTGAGTGAGAGAGTGAGTGAGAGAGTGAGTGAGAGAGAGTGAGAGAGTGAGAGAGCGAGTGAGTGAGAGAGCGAGTGAGAGAGTGAGTGAGAGAGTGAGTGAGAGAGTGAGTGAGAGAGTGAGTGAGAGAGTGAGTGAGAGAGTGAGAGAGCNAGTGAGAGAGAGAGTGAGTGAGCGAGAGTGTGCGAGTGAGAGTGAGAGAGAGAGAGTGAGTGAGAGAGTGAGTGAGTGAGAGAGAGAGTGAGAGAGCGAGTGAGTGAGAGAGCNAGTGAGAGAGCGAGTGAGTGAGCGAGAGTGTGTGAGAGAGAAAGTGAGTGAGAGAGCGTGTGAGAGAGTGAGTGAGAGAGAGTGTGTGAGAGTGAGTGAGAGAGTGAGCGAGAGAGTGAGCGAGAGAGAAAGTGAGTGAGAGAGAGTGAGAGAGCGAGTGAGTGAGCGAGAGTGTGTGAGAGAGAGAGAGAGAGAGAGCATTGACCACACATACGTGTAGCAAGACATGCACACAAACACGCTCTGATAATAACAACAACAATAACTTTGTTGTGAATTGTCTTGAAACCGATTGGCCTACACCAGAGACCTTCTTCATGACCACGTCCAATCAGTTTGAAAGACAATGCATATCATCATCATCTTAATCATCATCATTATTATTATTAATTATGTCACGTGGATATATGGTCAATGCAGACTTGATGCCTTGCAATAGATGTATCATCGATTTGGGTGTTTGAACATCTGGCGGCATACAGCCAGAAAGGGTCAATTGCTCGTCTAAGTCTTCATCATTTTGGATATCGCCAAACAAATCTCGCCCACAGAGAGAACGGCTCGACTCGTGCGATGCCCAACCACCAGCGCCATCGTCCACGAGGTTCACGTCGCACGCATCGTCGCTGAATCTCACACCGATGGGAGATTTAAACATTTCCCGGGTGCCGGAGGGAGGCTCCGAACGGGATGGAGGGGGGGGCGCTGAGTTTACTCATTCCGCTGCAGTTCAGTCATTTCCGCACGCGCAGACTGTTTTTGCACCGCCGTTGCATCAGCCCGGAGCCCGCCCGCCCACAGAGACAAACGGTCCTCTGTTACAGCCCAGCAGACTTGTTCAGCCCAGCAGACTGTTACAGCCCCAGCAGACTTGTTACGCCCAGCAGACTTGTTACAGCCCCAGCAGACTGTTACAGCCCCAGCAGACCTGTTACAGCCCCAGCAGACTTGTTACAGCCCCAGCAGACTTGTTACAGCCCCAGCAGACTGTTACAGCCCCAGCAGACTTTTACAGCCCCAGCCGACTTGTAACCCAGCGTACAGCCAGCAGACTTGTTACAGCCCCAGCAGACTTGTTACAGCCCCAGCAGACTTGTTACAGCCCCAGCAGACTTGTTACAGCCCCAGCAGACTTGTTACAGCCCCAGCAGACGTGTTACAGCCCCAACAGACTTGTTACAGCCCCAGCAGACTTGTTACAGCCCCAACAGACTTGTTACAGCCCCAGCAGACTTGTTACAGCCCCAGCAGACCTGTTACAGCCCCAGCAGACCTGTTACAGCCCCAGCAGACTGTTACAGCCCCAGCAGACTTGTTACAGCCCCAGCAGACTTGTTACAGCCCCAGCAGACTTGTTACAGCCCCAGCAGACGTGTACAGCCCAGCAGACTTGTTACAGCCCAGCAGACTTGTTACAGCCCCAGCAGACCTGTTACAGCCCCAGCAGACTTGTTACAGCCCAACAGACTTGTTACAGCCCCAACAGACTTGTTACAGCCCCAGCAGACTTGTTACAGCCCCAGCAGACTTGTTACAGCCTCAGCAGACTTGTTACAGCCCCAGTAGACTTGTTACAGCCCCAGCAGACTTGTTACAGCCCAGCAGACTTGTTACAGCCCCAGCAGACTTGTTACAGCCCCAGCAGACTTGTTACAGCCCCAGCAGACTTGTTACAGCCCCAGCAGACTTGTTACAGCCCCAGCAGACTTGTTACAGCCCCAGCAGACTTGTTACAGCCCAGCAGACTTGTTACAGCCCCAGCAGACTTGTTACAGCCCCAGCAGACTTGTTACAGCCCCAGCAGACTTGTTACAGCCCCAGCAGACTTGTTACAGCCCAGCAGACTTGTGGGGCAAGTGCTCTCTGTAGCAGCACCTACGAAGGCCGGCACCGTGGGGTGGGTGGCCGGGCGTGGCGCTGGCAGGGGCAGCAGCAGCAGCAGCAGGCACAGCGCCAGTGTTTCTCACTTGAGGCTGAGTCGACTTAGGGGTACGGACTATGTTGGCCGCGAGCGGGAATCGAACTCGGGTCGCTGGGTTCGGAGCGCAGCGCCGCGCTAACCGTTGCACCACCGCTCCCCGTGACACGCGCACGACGTATATGCGTACGCATACACACCCACGCACACGCGTACATACACACGCACACGTGTACACCCATGCACACATACACACGCACGCGCACCCATGCACATATACACACGCACACCCATGCGCACATACACACACATGCATGCACACACGCACACGCACACGCACGTACGCACACACACATACACACACGCACGTACGCACACACACATACACACACGCACGTACACACACGCACTGGGTTGGCCAGTCTCTTCTCTTCTCACGCAAGAGAAACACGTGCCACACACACAGGGGGTAACACACGCACACACTCACTCCACTGGTTACACACACACACAGGGGGTTACACACACGCACACACTCACTCACACTGGGTTACACACACACACACAGGGGTTACACACACGCACTCACACACACTGGGTTACACGCACACATGCACACACGCACACACTCACACTGGGTTGCACACACGCACGCGCGCGTCCGCAAGAAGCTCTCACGCACAACACAAAGGCAGGGGGGGGATCCGACCGTGTTCCCCGTGACAGACTTGTGTGCAAGTGCTGTTGGCGAGTGGCAAGTGCTGTTGGCGGGTAGCAGCACCGACGAAGGCTACCGCACTGTGGCACGCGAGAGGGGTGGGTGGCCAGCAACCGTGCCCGGCCGCCTTTGTCTCCCCAGGGGCGACGTCATCGCACTTGCACACTCCGTACGCACGCTGGCCTTCTTTCGCACCGTACGTAGCCGACCGTGGCAACCGGCCACCGAGCACGGCGACCAACGGCATTGCTGCCAGAGATGAAAGTGCGTCACACGTTTCTTGGTTGAGAAGCGAAAAGGCGATCGTGAGAACTTGGGGCAAGAGAGGCGACGGCGGGAGGAGGGAATTCCAGAGTGGAGCAGTGGGAGGGTTAGTGAGTGGGTGGGTGGGCTAGTGAGTGGGTGGGTGGGTGAGTGAGTGGGTAAGTGGGTGGGTAAGTTAGTGAGTGGGTGGGTTAGTGAGTGATAGGTGAGTGGGTTAGTGAGTGGGTGGTGGAGTGGGTTAGTGAGTGGGTGGGTGAGTGAGTGGGTGAGTCAGTGATTCTGCATGCCCGCGGTGAGAACTTAGAGAGAGAGATCAGACGGGTGGGTAGGAGTCTCATTTGCTCGAATGACCCGGGGCACGAGTGGGTGTGTGGGTGAGTTGGTGGCTGAGTGAGTGGATGGTTTTGTGAGTGGCTGAGTGAGTGGCTGAGTGAGTGAGTGGCTGAGTGAGCGGGTGAGTCAGTGATTCCGTGTGACGCAATGAGAGCTCAGAGCGAGAGAGAGACCAGACGGGTGGGTAGGAGTCTCATTTGCTCGAGTGAGTGGGTGGCTGAGTGGGTGGGTGGCTTTGTGAGTGGCTGAGTGAGTGAGTGGCTGAGTGAGCGAGTGGCTGAGTGAGTGGGTTAGTGAGTGAGTGGGTTGCTGAGTGGGTGTGTGGGTGAGTTGGTGGCTGAGTGAGTGGCTGAGTCAGTGGGTTAATGAGTGGGTGAGTGAGTAAGTGGGTGAGTGAGTGGGTGTGTGTGTGGGTGAGTTGGTGGCTGAGTGAGTGAGTGGCTTTGTGAGTGGCTGAGTGAGTGGGTGGGTGAGTGGCTGAGTGAGTGAGCGGGTGGCTGAGTGAACCAGTGGCTGAGTGAGTGAGCGAGTGAGTGGTTGAGTGAGCCAGTGGCTGAGTGAGTGAGCGCGTGGCTGAGTGAGCGAGTGAGTCAGTGATACCGTGTGACGGAGCGAGAGCTCAGAGCGAGAGACCAGACGGGAGAGGAGGCGTTTGCTCGAGTGACGCCGGGGCACGAGTGAGTGGGTGAGTAAGTGAGTGGGTGAGTGGGTGGGTGGGTGAGTCAGTGAGTGGGTGGCTGAGTGGGTGAGTCCGTGGGTGAGTCCGTGAGTGGGTGTGCGGGGGACATCTCGAGCAGCAGCCAAATACTGGGAGGGGAAAAACCCGGAGAGAGACGCAAACTCCGAAATACAGCAGCCGTCGCGTCAGGGTCGGCATCGAACCCACGACCTCGTGCGTAGCAGGCGAGGTGGTTAACGTCTCCCAGCCACTGGGAGGCACTGGGTGAGGGTGGAGGGTGGAGGCACGGGGGGTGAGGTGGAGGCACGGGGGGTGAGGGTGGAGGCCGCGCGTTGCTCGGCCGTTGCGTCAGACGGGGGGGGGCGGCAGCGAGGGCGAGGCCACGGCCACAACACAAAGCGGCGGCGGCGGCCGCGTGAGTCGGCAGCGGTCCAACGGGGAAGGGGCAGCTCCAGCCAGAGGGAGGGGAGAGGGGGGAGAGTGTGAGAGTCACGTGAGTGAGTGTGAGAGAGAGAGTGTGAGAGTCACGTGAGTGAGTGTGAGAGAGAGAGTGAGTGAGAGAGTGAGTGTGAGAGTCACGTGAGTGAGTGTGAGAGAGAGAGTGTGAGAGTCACGTGAGTGAGTGTGAGAGAGAGAGAGTGAGAGTCACGTGAGTGAGTGTGAGAGAGAGTGAGAGTGTGAGTGAGTGTGAGAGAGAGAGAGTGAGAGTCACGTGAGTGAGTGTGAGAGTCACGTGAGTGAGTGTGAGAGAGTGAGTGAGTGTGGGAAAGAGGGAGGAGGGAGGGAGAGTGAGAGAGGGGTGGGGGAGAGGGGTGGAGGGGGAGGGGTGGAGGGGGAGGGGTGGAGGGGGAGGGGTGAGGGGGAGAGGGGTGGAGGGGAGAGGGGGGGAGGGGTGGAGGGGGAGGGAGAGGGGTGGAGGGGAGGGGTGGAGGGGGGGAGGGGGAGGGGTGGAGGGGGGGAGGGGGAGGGGGGGAGGGGGGAGGGGGGGAGGGGTGGAGGAGGGGAGATGCAGGGGGAAAGTGAGTGTGAGTGAGTGAGAGAGTGTGAGAGAGAGTGTGAGAGAGTGTGAGAGAGAGTGTGAGAGTGAGAGAGAGAGTGTGAGAGAGTGTGAGAGAGAGTGTGAGTGAGTGACTATGAGTGTGAGTGACTGTGTGAGTGAGTGAGTGACTATGAGTGTGTGTGAGTGACTGAGTGAGTGACTGTGTGAGTGAGTCGGTGAGTGAGTATGAGTGAGTGAGTGACTATGAGTGTGTGAGTGAGTGAGTGACTGTGTGAGTGAGTGAGTCGGTGAGTGAGTGAGTGACTATGAGTGAGTGTGTGTGAGTGAGTGAGTGTGAGTGAGTGAGTATGAGTGAGTGAGTATGAGTGAGTGTGAGTGAGTGACTATGAGTGTGAGTGACTGTGTGAGTGAGTGAGTGACTATGAGTGTGTGTGAGTGACTGAGTGAGTGACTGTGTGAGTGAGTCGGTGAGTGAGTATGTGAGTGAGTGAGAGTGTGTGTGAGTGAGTGAGTGACTGAGTGAGTGAGTCGGTGAGTGAGTGTGTGAGTGACTATGAGTGAGTGTGTGTGAGTGAGTGAGTGTGAGTGTGTGTGAGTGAGTATGAGTGAGTGAGTATGAGTGAGTGTGTGAGTGACTATGAGTGAGTGAGTGACTGTGTAAGTGAGTGAGTCGGTGAGTGAGTGTGAGTGAGTGAGTGACTATGAGTGTGTGTGAGTGAGTGAGTGACTGTGTGAGTGAGTGAGTCGGTGAGTGAGTGTGAGTGACTATGAGTGAGTGACTATGAGTGAGTGACTATGAGTGAGTGAGGCCGTGGTGCTCGCACCGCCGCTATCGCAGCGCGCCACGTGCAGGATGTGGCGGAGCTCACGCCGTGTAATCCTCGAGTCATCACCCCCCCCTCGCCCCCCCTCGCCCCCCCCCCGTGTTGTTCCTCTGCTGGGCAGCAATGGACACTCCGTCACGATGATTCCTCCACTTCCGTCACGTGATTCCACCTCCATCACGGTGATTCTTACCGCCGTCAGAATCGGCCGCGTCCCAGGCGGCTGGGAGATGTTAACTCCCTCGCCTGATCTACAGGAGGCCGTGGGTTCCATCCCGACCCTGACGATGCCTGCTGCTGCTGTATATTTGGAGTCTGCGTGTCTCTTCTCTCATCATCATCACGGTGGCTGGGAGATGTTAACTCCCTCGCCTGGTCTACAGGAGGCCGTGGGTTCCAACCCGACCCTGACGATGCCTGCTGCTGCTGCTGCTGTATATTTGGGGTTTTCTGCGTCTCTCTCCCGTGGTCGCGTGGATTTTTTTCCTTCCGGGTCCTCCGGCATTTCTCCCCTCCACATTGAGACTCAACGTAGTGCTGCTCCCAGAGTGTTTAGAATCAACAACACGCATCTACAGACATTTGGCCTCTGCTAGAAATGTCCACGTGGCGACGATAAACAAAACACAGCCTCGTAGCGGCGCCGTGGCCTTACAAGGTGGAACAGGGCGCAGCTCGCTCGAGGGTGGAACACCGCGCGGGGTTGCCGTGACGACGCCGTCGCAGAGACGATGGGCGCCGCGGCCGCGAGAACTCCCGCGGCAGGGCGGGGGGCGAAACGTCGGACGCGGTGACGAACAACGCGCGGCGAGACCCCGAGACGCGACGTCTTTGCGTGCCGCCCGCCCGGGAGGTTGACGGTTCGACTCCAGGGGGCCGCCCTGGTGAACGCTGCGTCACCCACGTGGTGAATGCTGCGTCACCCACGTGGTGAACGCTGCGTCACCCACGTGGTGAATGCTGC
>MU249761.1:20000-69964 GCA_018977245.1 Lethenteron camtschaticum | reverse complement strand
TCAATTCTCATCCGCTATGACCATCGTTCAGCAACAGCGGCGGCGGCGGGCGGCAGCAGCAGCCATGGTCAATCCACTGCTAGACGAAACGCCAACAAGAACCAACAACGCCAACAACGCCATCCTCTCTCGATCCTCCAAGCAGCCATCACCTCTCGGCCTCCGTTCTCCCCGGAGGTTTTTTTTTAACAAACAGCGGTGCTGCGTTTTGTTTTTAGATTTTGAGCGTCGCAAGGCCAATGTCTCTGTCCGCAGTGAGGAGGAAGTTTGCTGATGGCCACCTTGGGACGTCTCGCCCACGAACTCGATTCGCGATCAGCGAGGCTGGCTTCGCGTGCGGCTCAGGAAATCGGGAGGAGCCGCAGACAAACCCAACACCGCTGTGTTGTAAACTAAACTGTTTTTTATTTCACGGGACAGACCCAGCAGGTGCCATGGGTCAACTGAGATGAGTGGCCGATGCACCACCAGCAGTGCTCCCTACTGTGCCAACTTGCTGCGTTTTAGCCACTCAGCGCTTCGTCCGTTGTTGTGAGCGTCGCTCCTCTGCCCTCCGTTGTTGCTGGAGGGCGCCTGCCTCCAACTGCCCAGTAAGCAGCGTCCTTCACGAGCCTCCTCCACAGCGGGCGATCTTGACAACACTGGTATCAGTCATTGGCAAGTGCACTCAGCTCCACACCCTATCGTACCGCATCACTCCATCTGCACACATCTCCTGACGGCAGGGAAACCCTCCCTGTCTAGACAAGCCACGCGCGGTGTGATGCGAATGGTTTTAAACTATTCTAAACATTGATTTTCCGTGGCCAGGTAAGGCCCCCACTGATCTACGCAGCTCACTTTCAGAAGCTTTCAGAAGCGAGCTGGCCATCGGCAATGGCAACTCAGCGAGGTGTCTGAACCATCACGCGGACATTTAGAGCAGGAACCAAACATTCTAAACGCGTCGCGTTCTTTCTAAATGTGGAGGGAAAAACCGGAGGACCCAGACAAAAATCCACGCGACCACGGGGAGAACATGGAAACTCCACATTTACACGCGTCAGGATCGAACCCAAGACCTCCTGTACACCAGGCGAGGTTGTTAACATCTCCTCGCCACCGTGGCACATCCTGTGCCGATGATGTCAACACTGAGTGGTGGTGGCACTCAAAACCCAAGATTGTTCATTCTCACGGTCACTCACTCACTCCTCCTCCCCATGGCTCTGTTCATTCGCCATCACAACGTAGAACTGAAGCTACTCCGAGTTTAGCGTGAACCTCGTCGGTTGCCCCGACGGAGTTGAACATTTTGCATCGGAGTCGAAAGTAGCGGCGTCTCTCATCTCACCCGAACGTCATTCATAGAGAGACTTAACCCAAGGCGCTTTCGCAGAGAGATTAAGAGCGATGCGTGTGTGTGCGCGTGTTTGCGCGTGTGTGTGCGTTTGCATGTGCGTGTGTGCGCGCATGTGTGTGGTGCCGGACGGCAACGTTGTGGTGGGCAGTGCCGTGAGGGAGGGCCCATTTAGATTGGCCCTTCCCTTCATGGCGTTTGAAAACACCACAGCGGCTAAATGGGGGTTCTGGACAGGTGCGATCGGCTGGTAACCCCTCCACCTTCAATTAACTACCACTAAACTACGAGTAAAAAAATATATTAAACTTGTGCCGGAGGCCCCGCGGGGACAGGCGTCTATGGCGTCTCCTGGCCAAACCCCATTTGGCGGAGTCAGGAGATTGAATCTTCACCCTCGGGGCTCCTCCAGAAACAACGAAAAGCCACTACGAATGGCCACGTGGAATATTCGAACGCTCACTGTGGAGGAGAGGCTGCCACTCCTCTGTCGGGAGCTGGACCGGTACCGCCTGAATCTCTGTGGTATTCAGGAGTCCAGGTGGACCGGCTCTGGCTCCTGCTACCAAGAGGGTGGATAGTCCTCTACTCGGGGCAGGAGACTACCAAACAACAGGGAGTGGCTCTTCTTCTGAACAAAAGAATGAAGGGGCGTGGGAGCGTGGCGGTGAGGTGTGGGAAGCTGTAAACCCCAGGCTACTTTGGGCTCGCCTTCCCATCAACCAGAGGCGAGGGAGTGGTGGATCGTGGTTACTTATGCCCCCACCGAAGACGAACATCCGTGGAGGGATGCAGGCAAGGCCGATGAGTCAGATGCCTTCTATGACCTGCCACAGGTGCTGGCTTAAGTGGCCCCTCAGGATAGAGTAATCTTGTTGGGTGACTTAAATGCCCGAGTTGGTCATGATGCTAGCACCTGGTCTGGAGTGATTGGAAGACATGGGCCAGATCAGCTCAATAACGGTAGGAGGCTGCTAGACTTGTGTGCAGCCCATGGGCTTGTAACTACCAACATGCTGTTCCGGCATCGGCGCATCCACACAACATCATGGATGCATGCCGGGTCCAAGCAAGAACATCTGCTGGACTATATAGTAATGGAACACCAGGACCTACCGTGGAGCTGATCTGCCCACTGACCATCGACTTGTCATCTGTAAGATGTGCCTGCCATTCTTCCACTTCGATGGTGGGTGTACACCCAGGACCCCATTCAAACCGATAGTGGAATGGTCTCAGCGAGCTGATGAAAGCTGCAAGCGAGAATTTAATCATCGCTTGCGGCTGGGGTTGGCATCGTCCCCCACTCCTCCAGATGTCGAGGGTAAATGGGCGAGGTTTAGGACTGTGGCTCATGCAGCTGCAATGGCTGCTTTGGGTACACGGTCCAGACCTCCCCAGAGACCCTGGATGACAGAGGTGGTGTTCAGAGGCTGGCTGGGAAAAAGCGACAGGCCCACTCTCATCGTCTACAGCATCCCACGTCAGAGAAAGAGGCTTACCGCAGCCTTCGCTCGGAGGTTCGGAGAGCTGTGAGGCGCTGCAAAGATGGTTGGTGGTCACGGGTTGCTGAGGAGATGGAGTATGCCTCAATGGCCCGCGATCATAAATCGCTCTTTAACTCCATCAAAAAAGTAACCTGCAGCGCCACACCTATTATCATCATTAGGGGAAAGAACGGCGATCCATCTCCAACCCCCAGGAACAGGTTTGCAGATTTGCCGAGCATTTCTGAGGTCCTGGGAGAGGGGAAGTCCCTCAGCCTCGAAAACATCGTGGGACAAAGTGGGGATGACCCTGCTGAGGCTGCGGTGCCTCAATATTGGAGGAAGTCACCCCCTGTGAGTGGCTGGCTGAGGTGCCATTGAGGAAGTACTGAAGGCTGATCGATGCCCGGGTGCGGACAAGGGATGGCTCCCTATTGCTCAACAATGTTACGTATGCTGATGATCTGGTAATTGCTGCTCACTCAAAGGAGGAGTTGGAGGTGCTACTGCTGAACCTGGAGCATGCCACGAAGATGTGGGACTTACCATCAGCCCCACCAAAACTAAGCACCTGCCTGGGTATTTTGTACCATCGGACACTCCATCCCCACAACTCCCAATTGGTGATAGGGCAGTGTGGAGAGAGTGGAGCGTTTCCCATACCTGGGCAGTGTGCTCATGACCGGCTCCGGTTTGACAGCAGAGGTGTCACTCCGAATCAGTCGAGCGCATTATCTTTTCATCGGTTGCGTAGCGCTGTGTGGAAGCTACCTGATCTGTTGCTCCGCACGAAGCTTCAGGTCTTCTCGGCCACGGTCATTCCCTCCCTTCTCTACGTTTGCGAAATGTGAACCCCCCTAATGTAACATCTTCGGTGGTTAACAACATTTAGGCTGCCCTGCCTACGATCCATCATGGGTTTAACCAGGCTGGATTGTGTGAAGAGCTCCCATATCCTTGAAAGATCTGGACAAAGTCCCATTGGTGAGCTCCTCCGGTAGGCAAGGCTGCGTTGGTTGGGTCATGTAGCCCGCATGCCCAGCCACCGCATGCCTAAACAGCTTTTGTTCGTTCAGATCAAGGGGCTAAACGGGGCTAAATAGGGGCGGCACGGGCTAGAGAAGAAATGGAGTGATGTGGTACAGTAGGATGTGGAGCTGAGTGGACTTGCCGATGACCGGTACCAGCGGTGTCAAGATCGGCATCTGTGGAGGAGGCTCGTGAAGGACGCAACTGGGCAGTTGGAGGCAGTCGCCCTCCAACAACAACGGAGGCGGAGGAGCGACGCTCACAACGAGCGGAGCGCCGGGTGGCTAAAGCACAGCAAGTTGGCACAGTAGGTGGCACAGGTGGTGCATCAGCCAGTCATCTCAGTCAGTCGACCCGTGGCACCTGCTGGGTCTGCCCCGTGACCTCTTGCTAGCGGGCGTTTGACACTTCACGTGGCCTCAACGTGCACATAGCCTGGCACAAGCATCGTGGTGACGTCACCGCCACTTAGTGGCGAATGGCGGTTGTTGTGTGCATGTGCGAGTGTGTGTTTGTGTGCGCGTGTTAGTGGTGGAGATGAGGTTGAATACAAGTAGAGACACGCGTTTAGACTCTTTAGATCACTCCGCTGCTACAAATGTCCAAATGATGGTGAGCCACTTTGGTGAGCTATGATTGTTGGTCAGGTCGCTTCTGAAGAATGAGTGAACACCTCAGTGGGCTTTGCCTGGTAGGATGGGGATGGTTTTGTGTTGTGTTTGTTTGTGTCTGGGCGATTTGTTTACCTTCCTTGTACTGTGCACTCCTATCGTGTTTGTGTTGTTGTTTGTTGTTGTGACGTTCTCACCCCGTGCCCCGAACTGGACATCTATGAAAAACAAAGAGCTTCATAGCTCTTCGGATTTCTCGTGCTGCTGCGGTATAAACACCGACTTGGGGGGGTGAATCTGCGATGGTGTTGTGTGACATTGATGACAGTAAATGACGACGAATAGATTGAATGAATGGGCGGGGGATGAGTGATTCTCATCGCCACGAGAATATGAAGAGGGAACGGCGGCGGTGATTTTAAGGGGAGGCTTAAGGGGGGAGTGAGCGAGGGCACGGCAAGTGGTGAGTTTAGAGCGAGGAAGGGAATGTCGGTGAGCGGAGGTGGGTTATCGCACCGGGAGTCGAAGCACCGAAGTCGAAGTTAGCGGCACAGACGCAGAGCGGGAGAGGAGGAGGGGGGGGGACCTCGAGTTTCCTGTTCACGGACCAACGGAGTGGGAATGAGGTTCTTGATATATACACTTTCTGTGTTGGGGGTGAGATCGCGTAAATATAAAAAAATGTGTCGTTCAAGCCGCCACCACCACCAGCTGGCACAGCCAATTAGTAAGGGTTGTCACCCAAACTATCAACACTTTGGGGAGACAAAGGCGGCCGGGCGTGACGCTGGGTCACCCACACCACCCTCGTGGGCCGTGACGGCATTCGTGGGTGACACTCCTCGCCAAACGGCGCGGTTGAAAGGCTCCACGGGGGATCATCTTTGTCACTTCCTGTTGCTCTCTTGGGCTCTTCCTACGCTGCGACGCTTCAAGTCAAGGTGTCAGCTTCAAGTGACGCAACGAGCCAAGGCCAGTCAGTGATATGCCCGACAGTAATTACACATCGCCGACTCGTACACGCGGCCACGCTCAACGCCGCCGCTTGGGGAAGCTCTCCCTGCTGGCAGGCGACCGGACCAGCTCTCGGGTCATTCCAACCCTCAAAAGCCTTCTCCCGCGCGCCTCTTAAGAACCCCATTAGTGCAGCTAAGATGGTCGCAGCGAGCGGACGAATATTGCTTGCGGGCCGTTTGACTTTGCCGGTACCTGTACAGCACAAGTAGCCACGACCGCCTGTATGGCACATGAAGTCACGACCGCCTGTACGTCACACGTAGCCACGACCGCCTGTACGACACACGTAGCCACGGCCGCCTGTACGGCACACGTAGCCACGGCCGCCTGTACGACACACGTAGCCACGGCCGCCTGTACATCACACGTAGCCACGACTGCCTGTACGACACACGTAGCCACGGCCGCCTGTACGGCACACGTAGCCACGGGTCGTTGTGCCGCCCGTGGATGAAGGTTCACCACCCACACCCCCACCAACCCCCCTGGAGTGGGGGGTTGGTGGGGGGTTGGTGGGGGTTGGTGGTGGGGGGTTGGTGGGGGGNTTGGTGGGGGGGTTGGTGGGGGGGGGTTGGTGGGGGGGGTTGGTGGGGGGGTTGGTGGGGGGGTGAAGAGTCGCGAGCGGTATCGGCCGAGGTGGCCGCCAGGCCGGCCGACCGGCCGGCGCTCTACCGACGGGCGCGCGAGGTGTGCCGATGCTGATTGAATCCATCATTGATTGCGATGGTGGTGATGCCGGTTGCGACGATGATGCCGGTTGCGATGGGCTCTCCTGATGCCGCTGATTTTCGCACCGACGGTGCTGCTGCTGCTGCTACTGTTGCTGATGATCATCATCATAATCATCCTGCCGCTTCTAATGATTGTCCAGTGACTGCTACTGCTGTTGCTACTACCGCTGCTGCTGCTGATGATGATGTTCTGTGCAGCTGTGCTGATGTCAGGACAGGAGTCCCTCGGTTAACGTTTTTAATCCGTTCCACCAAAACGAAATGAACCGAACGTGAGGATGGCCACGTTAAAAGCATTAATCCGTTCCAAGACGATTGCAAGTTGACCTTTTTGACCCTAGAAAACGTAGCTTGTAACATTTAAACACTCAACATTAATAATAAATAAGGATACTTACTTTCCCACTCCTATTTTCCCTTTGCGATTCACTTCAGGCGACCATCGCAATCGCCCCTAGTTCACTTGTAATTTGAAAAATAAGCTTAGAAAGAATTCACCGAGTCGGCGAGAGAGGTTTGTGTTCCCACTGCCAACAGAGAAGACGCCATGTAAACAAAGCCAGCCGAGGATTTCATCGCTCACGAATGGGCGTCGCTGATTGGCCGAGGGCGCGGCTCAGCCCCATCAACGAGCGCTCCGATTGGCCGAAATTGGCGCCCCACGTGCATCATGTAAACACGGAACCGTGAGTCAACATGTGAACACGTTAACATTTAACATGTGAACACGTTAACATTCAACATGTGAACACGTTAACATTCAACATGTGAACACGTTAACATTCAACATGTGAACACGTTAACATTTAACATGTGAACACGTTAACTTTTAACATGTTAACGTTCAGTCGTGAAGGGGGGGGGGTTTCCTCTACTAGAAGCGAACCGTGAAGCGATGTGGATGTTAACCGAGGGATAACTTCCTGTTTGTTGAACTTCTCTTTGCACGTACAAAGCCGACCGTGCCCACCGGAGGTGTGGGTGGGGAGGCTCTTCCCAATGCTACTGCTGTTGCTGCTGCTACTGAGGAGTGTTTCTACTGCTGCTGCTACTGCTGCTACTGAGGAGTGTTTCTACTGCTGCTGCTGCTGCTGTTGACAATTGTTCTAAAGCTGCTGCTGCTGCTGCTTCTGCTTCCGCTCTTGGTGACAGTTCCGCCGATGGGCGTTGCTGCCGCTGCCACCGCTGCTACTGCTGCTACCACCGCTGCTACTGCTGCTGCCACCGCTGCTACCGCTGCTACTGCTGCTACTGCTGCTACCACCGCTGCTACCGCTGCTACTACTGATTTCACCGCTGCTACCGCCGCTGCTGCCACGTCTGTTCTGAAAGCCGCCGCTGTGCGACGGTCAATTCCATCTCCTCCACGGGGTGAGGCAGGGTGGCCGTCACGGGGCGGGTGGAGGGTGACACACAAACGCGTCCGCAGACCGCGGGGCGGCTCCCTCCCGCGTCACGACGACGACGACGACCCGTCACGTGACATCACGTGTCGTCACGTCTCTCTCCACCGTCGCCCGCTTCTCTCCCGCCGTCGTTTGGCACCCCACGGAGGCGGGTCTCGACCAGCGCCCGCCGCTCCGGGGAGTGTTTTTGCCTTTTTAAAACTTCACCGTTTACATAAAATCTCCATCATCCCCTCCCGCCCGCTCCCCCCGCACCCCCCACCCCGCCCCACCCCTCCTCGTCGTCGTCGTCGTCAGAAGTAAAGTTCGTCGTCGTCCTCCTCCTCCTCGCCGCCGGAGCCCCGTCCCTCCGCGCCATCGCGACACCGACGCCGCTGCTCGTGGCTGCCGCTCCCCGCCGGGGTCGCGCCGGGGTCGTCGCTCGATGGCCCCTGCTGCTGCTGCTGCTGCTGCCCCTGCTGCTGCTGCCCCTGCTGCTGCTGCAGCTGCAGCGCCTGCAGCTGCTCGTGGAGGGCGCCGGGCGGGATGGCGGCGGGCAGGGAGCCTCTCTTCCTCTTCCTCGCCGAGTCTGCCAGAGGGGGAGGGAGGGGGCGGTGTGAGTGGCGGTGTGAGTGGCGGTGTGAGTGGCGGTGTGAGTGGTGCGCCACGTCACTCACCCCCCCCTCTCTCTCTCGCTACAACCTCCACGCTGCTAACACCGCCGATTAGCACGGTTGGCTACGTATGGCGCGAAAGAAGTTCAAAATGCATACTGCCCATAGACTCAACACTGCCCACAGACTCAACACTGCCCATAGACTCAACACTACCCATAGACTCAACACTGCCCATAGACTCAACACTACCCATAGACTCAACACTGCCCATAACTCACACTGCCCATAGACTCAACACTGCCCATAGACTCAACACTACCCATAGACTCAACACTGCCCATAGACTCAACACTGCCCATAGACTCAACACTACCCATAGACTCAACACTACCCATAGACTCAACACTGCCCATAGACTAACACTGCCCTTAGACTCAACACTGCCCATAGACTAACACTACCCATAGACTCAACACTACCCATAGACTCAACACTGCCCACAGACTCAACACTGCCCATAGACTCAACACTACCCACAGACTCAACACTACCCATAGACTCAACACTGCCCATAGACTCAACACTACCCATAGACTCAACACTGCCCATAGACACAACACTGCCCACAGACTCAACACTGCCCACAGACTAACACTACCCATAGACTCAACACTACCATAGACTCAACACTGCCCATAGACTAACACTACACACAGACTAACACTACCCACAGACTCAACACTGCCCATAGACTAACACTGCCCATAGACTAACACTACCCATAGACTCAACACTGCCCATAGACTAACACTGCCCATAGACTAACACTGCCCACAGACTAACACTACCCATAGACTCAACACTGCCCATAGACTAACACTACCCACAGACTCAACACTACCCATAGACTAACACTGCCCATAGACTCAACACTGCCCATAGACTAACACTGCCCATAGACTCAACACTGCCCACAGACTAACACTGCCCATAGACTAACACTACCCACAGACTAACACTACCCACAGACTCAACACTGCCCATAGACTAACACTGCCCATAGACTAACACTGCCCATAGACTAACACTAGCCATAGACTAACACTGCCCATAGACTAACACTGCCATAGACTACACTGCCCATAGACTAACACTACCCATAGACTCAACACTGCCCATAGACTAACACTACCCATAGACTACACTGCCCATAGACTAACACTACCCATAGACTCAACACTACCCATAGACTCAACACTACCCATAGACTCAACACTGCCCATAGACTAACACTACCCATAGACTAACACTACCCATAGACTCAACACTGCCCACAGACTAACACTGCCCATAGACTAACACTACCNACAGACTAACACTACCCATAGACTAACACTGCCCATAGACTAACACTACCCATAGACTACACTGCCCATAGACAAACACTGCCACAGACTCACACTGCCCACAGACTAACACTACCCATAGACTAACACTACCCATAGACTACACTGCCCATAGACTAACACTACCCACAGACTCAACACTACCCACAGACTCAACACTGCCCATAGACTACACTGCCCATAGACTAACACTACCATAGACTCAACACTGCCCATAGACTCAACACTGCCCATAGACTAACACTGCCACAGACTAACACTACCCATAGACTCAAACTGCCCATAGACTAACACTACCCACAGACTCAACACTACCCATAGACTAACACTGCCCATAGACTCAACACTGCCCATAGACTAACACTGCCCATAGACTCACACTGCCCACAGACTCAACACTGCCCATAGACTAACACTACCCACAGACTAACACTACCCACAGACTCAACACTGCCCATAGACTAACACTGCCCATAGACTCAACACTGCCCATAGACTAACACTAGCCATAGACTCAACACTGCCCATAGACTAACACTGCCCATAGACTCAAACACTGCCCATAGACTAACACTACCCATAGACTCAACACTGCCCATAGACTAACACTACCCATAGACTCAACACTGCCCATAGACTAACACTACCCATAGACTCAACACTGCCCATAGACTAACACTACCCATAGACTCAACACTACCCATAGACTACACTGCCCACAGACTAACACTGCCCATAGACTAACACTACCACAGACTACACTACCCATAGACTAAACACTGCCATAGACTAACACTACCCATAGACTAACACTGCCCATAGACACACACTGCCCACAGACTAACACTGCCCACAGACTCAACACTACCCATAGACTAACACTACCCATAGACTCAACACTGCCATAGACTAACACTACCCACAGACTCAATACTACCCACAGACTAACACTGCCCATAGACTAACACTGCCCATAGACTAACACTACCCATAGACTCAACACTGCCCATAGACTAACACTGCCCATAGACTAACACTGCCCACAGACTAACACTACCCATAGACTCAACACTGCCATAGACTAACACTACCCACAGACTCAACACTACCCATAGACTAACACTGCCCATAGACTCAACACTGCCCATAGACTAACACTGCCCATAGACTCAACACTGCCCATATACTAACACTAGCCATAGACTCAACACTGCCCATAGACTAACACTGCCCATAGACTCAACACTGCCCATAGACTAACACTACCCATAGACTCAACACTGCCCATAGACTAACACTACCATAGACTCAACACTGCCCATAGACTAACACTACCCATAGACTCAACACTGCCCATAGACTAACACTGCCATAGACTAACACTACCATAGACTAACACTAACCATAGACTCAACACTGCCCATAGACTAACACTACCATAGACTAACACTGCCCACAGACTAACACTACCCACAGACTCTTACACTACCCATAGACTAACACTGCCCATAGACTCAACACTACCCACAGACTCAACACTGCCCATAGACTAACACTACCCATAGACTCAACACTGCCCATAGACTAACACTACCCACAGACTAACACTACCCATAGACTAACACTACCCATAGACTAACACTGCCCATAGACTCAACACTACCCATAGACTAACAATGCCCATATACTAACACTACCCACAGACTCACACTACCCATAGACTAACACTACCCACAGACTAACACTGCCCATAGACTAACACTACCCACAGACTAACACTACCCATAGACTAACACTGCCCATAGACTCAACACTACCCATAGACTCCAACACTGCCCATAGACAAACACTGCCCACAGACTCAACACTGCCCACAGACTAACACTACCCATAGACTAACACTACCCATAGACTAACACTGCCCATAGACTAACACTACCCACAGACTAACACTACCCACAGACTAACACTGCCCATAGACTACACTGCCCATAGACTAACACTACCCATAGACTCAACACTGCCCATAGACTAACACTGCCCATAGACTAACACTGCCCACAGACTAACACTACCCATAGACTCAACACTGCCCATAGACTAACACTACCCACAGACTCAACACTACCCATAGACTAACACTGCCCATAGACTAACACTGCCCATAGACTAACACTGCCCATAGACTCAACACTGCCACAGACTCAACACTGCCCATAGACTAACACTACCCACAGACTAACACTACCCACAGACTCAACACTGCCCATAGACTAACACTGCCCATAGACTCACACTGCCCATAGACTAACACTAGCCATAGACTCAACACTGCCCATAGACTAACACTACCCATAGACTCAACACTGCCCATAGACTAACACTACCCATAGACTAACACTACCCATAGACTAACACTGCCCACAGACTAACACTGCCCATAGACTAACACTACCCACAGACTACACTACCCATAGACTAACACTGCCCATAGACTCACACTACCCATAGACTCACACTGCCCATAGACAAACACTGCCCACAGACTAACACTGCCCATAGACTAACACTACCATAGACTACACACCCATAGACTAACACTGCCCATAGACTAACACTGCCCATAGACTACACACAGACTAACACTACCCATAGACTAACACTGCCCATAGACTAACACTACCCATAGACTAAACACTGCCATAGACACAACACTGCCCACAGACTAACACTGCCCACAGACTAACACTACCCATAGACTAACACTACCCATAGACTCAACACTGCCCATAGACTAACACTACCCACAGACTAACACTACCACAGACTAACACTGCCCATAGACTAACACTGCCATAGACTAACACTACCCATAGACTAACACTGCCCATAGACTAAACACTGCCCATAGACTACACTGCCACAGACTAACACTACCCATAGACTCACACTGCCCATAGACTAACACTACCCCACAGACTACACTACCCATAGACTAACACTCCATAGACTCAACACTGCCCATAGACTAACACTGCCCATAGACTNAACACTGCCATATACTAACACTACCATAGACTCACACTGCCATAGACTAACACTGCCCATAGACTCACACTGCCATAGACTAACACTACCCATAGACTCAACACTGCCCATAGACTAACACTACCCATAGACTCAACACTGCCATAGACTAACACTACCCATAGACTAACACTGCCCATAGACTAACACTGCCATAACTAACATACCATAGACTACACTACCATAGACTCAACACTGCCCATAGACTACACTACCCATAGACTCAACACTGCCCACAGACTCAAACACTACCACAGACTAACACTACCCATAGACTAACACTGCCCATAGACTCAACACTACCCACAGACTAACACTGCCCATAGACTAACACTACCCATAGACTACACTGCCATAGACTAACACTACCCACAGACTAACACTACCCATAGACTCAACACTACCCATAGACTACACTGCCATAGACTAACACTACCCATAGACTCACAATGCCCATATACTAACACTACCCACAGACTAACACTACCATAGACTCAACACTACCCATAGACTAACACTGCCCATAGACTCAACACTACCCATAGACTCAAACACTGCCCATAGACTAACACTACCCATAGACTAACACTGCCCATAGACTCAACACTACCATAGACTACACTGCCCATAGACTAACACTGCCCATAGACTAACACTGCCCATAGACTAACACTGCCCATAGACTAACACTGCCCATAGACACAACACTACCCATAGACTAACACTGCCCATAGACTCAACACTACCCACAGACTAACACTACCCATAGACTAACACTACCCATAGACTCAAACACTGCCCATAGACTAACACTACCCATAGACTAAACTACCCATAGACTACACTACCACAGACTACACTACCCATAGACTCAACACTACCATAGACTACACTACCCATAGACTAACACTACCATAGACTCACACTACCCATAGACTCAACACTGCCCATAGACTAACACTACCCATAGACTCAACACTACCCATAGACTACACTGCCCATAGACTNAACACTACCCATAGACTAACACTGCCCATAGGCTCAACACTACCCATAGACTAACACTGCCCATAGACTCAACACTACCCATAGACTCACACTGCTCATAGACTCAACACTACCCACAGACTAACACTACCCATAGACTCAACACTACCCATAGACTACACTGCCCATAGACTAACACTGCCCATAGACTAACACTGCCCATAGACTAACACTACCCACAGACTCAACACTGCCCATAGATTAACACTACCCATAGACTAACACTACCCATAGACTCACACTGCCATAGACTCACACTGCCCATAGACTAACACTACCCATAGACTAACACTGCCCATAGACTCAACACTGCCCATAGACTAAACACTACCCATAGACTAACACTACCCATAGACTCACACTGCCCATAGACTAACACTGCCCATAGACTAACACTACCCATAGACTCAACACTACCCATAGACTCAACACTGCCCATAGACTAACACTACCATAGACTCACACTGCCCATAGACTCAACACTACCCATAGACTCAACACTGCCCATAGACTCAACACTGCCCATAGACTCAAACACTACCCACAGACTCAACACTGCTCATAGACTAACACTGCTCATAGACTAACACTGCCATAGACTCACACTGCCCATAGACTCAACACTACCCATAGACTCAACACTACCCATAGACTCAGCACTGCCCATAGACTCAACACTACCCATAGACTCAACACTACCCATAGACTCAACACTGCCCATAGACTCACACTGCCCATAGACTCAACACTGCCCATAGACTCAACACTACCCATAGACTCAACACTACCCATAGACTCAACACTACCCATAGACTCAGCACTGCCCATAGACTAACACTACCCATAGACTCAACACTACCCATAGACTCAACACTGCCCATAGACTCAACACTGCCCATAGACTCAACACTGCCCATAGACTCAACACTGCCCATAGACTCAACACTGCCCATAGACTCAACACTGCCATAGACTCAACACTGCCCAGACTCAACACTGCCCATAGACTCAACACTACCCATAGACTCAACACTGCCCATAGACTCAACACTGCCCATAGACTCAACACTGCCCATAGACTCAACACTGCCCATAGACTCAACACTACCCATAGACTCAACACTGCCCATAGACTCAACACTGCCCATAGACTCAACACTGCCCATAGACTCAACACTGCCCAGACTAACACTACCCATAGACTCAACACTACCCATAGACTCAACACTGCCCAGACTCAACACTGCCCACAGACTCAACACTGCCCACAGACTCAACACTGCCCACAGACTCAACACTGCCCACAGACTCAACACTGCCCACAGACTCAACACTACCCACAGACTCAACACTGCCCATAGACTCAACACTGCCCACAGACTCACACTGCCCACAGACTAACACTGCCCACAGACTAACACTGCCCATAGACTCAACACTGCCCACAGACTCAACACTGCCCACTCAACACTGCCCACAGACTCAACACTACCCACAGACTCAACACTACCCACAGACTCAACACTGCCCACAGACTCAACACTGCCCACAGACTCAACACTACCCACAGACTCAACACTGCCTATAGACTCAACACTGCCCACAGACTCAACACTACCCACAGACTCAACACTACCCACAGACTCAACACTACCACAGACTCAACACTACCCATAGACTCAACACTACCCATAGACTCAACACTGCCCATAGACTCAACACTGCCCATAGACTCAGCACTGCCCATAGACTCAACACTGCCCATAGACTCACACTGCCCATAGACTCAACACTGCCCATAGACTCAGCATAGACTCAACACTGCCCATAGACTCAACACTGCCCATAGACTCAGCATAGACTCAACACTACCCATAGACTCAGCATAGACTCAACACTGCCCATAGACTCAACACTGCCCATAGACTCAACACTGCCCATAGACTCAACACTGCCCATAGACTCAGCACTGCCCATAGACTCAACACTACCCATAGACTCAACACTGCCCATAGACTCAACACTGCCCATAGACTCAACACTGCCCATAGACTCAACACTGCCCACAGACTCAACACTGCCCATAGACTCAACACTGCCCATAGACTCAACACTGCCCACAGACTCAACACTGCCCACAGACCTGGCGAGGAGGGGGGAGACGACGGGATGTTGGTGGGCGTCTTGGACTCGTCTGAGTCCTCCTCCTCCTCCTCCCTGGTGGGCCCGGCGGCCAGTCCCTTGCCGGGAGGGAGAGGCACTTGGGCCGGGGCCGCCGGGAGGAGGGCACGGGGGCGGCCGTGCCGATCGGCGCGCCGCCGGCAACGCCGTCAGGGCCGTCCACGGTGAGGGTGGGGGGAGGGGGTCTCCGCTCCGCCGGGAGGGCGAGGCACGCCGCACCCACGCTGCCCCGGCGCTGCTGGATGGCGCACAGCACGCACACAGCACACAGCACGCACACACAGCACGCACACACAGCACACACAGCACGCACGCACAGTGAGTGAGTGTGAGAGTGAGTGAGTGAGTGTGAGTGAGTGTGTGAGTGAGTGAGTGAGGGGTGAGTGAGTGAGTGTGAGAGTGTGTGTGAGTGTGAGAGTGAGTGAGTGTGAGAGTGTGAGAGTGAGTGTGAGAGTGAGTGTGAGTGAGTGGAGTGTGAGTGAGTGTGAGAGAGTGTGAGAGTGAGTGAGTGTGAGAGTGAGTGTGAGAGAGTGAGTGTGAGAGTGTCAGAGTGAGTGAGTGAGTGTGAGAGTGAGTGTGATAGTGAGTAGAGTCTGCCTGTTCTTGCTGTCATCGTCATCACCATCATCTTCGTCATCATCGTCATCCTCGTTGTTGTCATCATTATCGTCGTCATCATCGTCGTTATGATCATCATTATCGTCGTTGTCGTCCTCACCATCATCGCCATCACCATCATCTTCGTCATCGTCGTCATCGTCATTGTTGTCATCATTATGGTCATCATTATAGTCGTCATCATCATCGTCGTTATCATTATCGTCGTTATCATTATCGTCATCATCATTGTCGTCGTCATCATTGTCGTCGTCGTCGTCATCATCATCGTCATCATCATCATCGTCGTCGTCGTCACCTGCAGGGAGGGCAGCTGCTGCTGCTGCCCCTGTGTGAGCAGCGCGCCGCACGGGAGGCTGTTCTGACGGCTGTGCGTGAGCGCTCGCCGCGGCTCTCCCGGCCGCTTCTCCCCTCCCTCCTCCTCCCGCCGCTCCCCACCGCCTCCCCCTCCTCCTCCTTGCCGCCACTCTCCATGCCGAGCAACTGCTCCTGAAACGACGGACAAGAACACCCCGTGTCACCGCTCGCCTCGTGCCTGCCAAGCGGGGGGTGGTGCCGTGCCCTTGAAGGCGGGATTCTGTTCCGCTGACGGGAATATTTTATTTATTTTCCGCATGCGGCTCTTTGTGCCGGGCCGTACAGGGGTGGCCAACTTGTAACAGCGGACCAAGAGGTCGGCAAAGAGCCAAGTGGATATCTCTCTATATATAAGTGTTAAATAATGGGCAGTGATGAGTTTATGGGCAGTGTTGAGTCTATGGGCAGTGTTGAGTCTATGAGTAGTGTTGAGTCTGTGGTAGTGATGAGTCTGTGTGCAGTGTTGAGTCTATGGGCACTGTTGAGTCTATGAGTAGTGTTGAGTCTATGGGCAGTGTTGAGTCTATGGCAGTGTTGAGTCTATGGGCAGTGTTGAGTCTATGAGTAGTGTTGAGTCTATGAGTAGTGTTGAGTCTATGCGCAGTGTTGAGTCTATGGGCAGTGTTGAGTCTATGGGCAGTGTTGAGTCTATGGGCAGTGTTGAGTCTATGGGCAGTGTTGAGTCTATGGGCAATGTTGAGTCTATGGGCAGTGTTGAGTCTATGAGTAGTGTTGAGTCTATGGGCAGTGTGAGTCTATGGGCAGTGTTGAGTCTATGGGTAGTGTTGAGTCTATGGGCAGTGTTGAGTCTATGAGTAGTGTTGAGTCTATGGGCAGTGTTGAGTCTATGGCAGTGTTGAGTCTATGGGCAGTGTTGAGTGTATGGGCAGTGTTGAGTCTATGAGTAGTGTTGAGTCTATGGGCAGTGTTGAGTCTATGGGCAGTGTTGAGTCTATGGGTAGTGTTGAGTCTATGGGCAGTGTTGAGTCTATGAGTAGTGTTGAGTCTATGGGCAGTGTTGAGTCTATGGGCAGTGTTGAGTCTATGGGTAGTGTTAGTCTATGGGCAGTGTTGAGTCTATGGGCAGTTTTGAGTCTATGGGTAGTGTGGAGTCTATGGGCAGTGTTGAGTCTATGTGCAGTGTTGAGTCTATGGGCATTGTTGAGTCTATGGGCAGTGTTGAGTCTATGGGCAGTGTTGAGTCTATTGGCAGTGTTGAGTCTATGGGTAGTGTTGAGTCTATGGGCAGTGTTGAGTCTATAGGCAGTGTTGAGTCTATGGATAGTGTTGAGTCTATGGGCAGTGTTGAGTCTATGGTGCAGTGTTGAGTCTATGGCAGTGTTGAGTCTATGGGTAGTGTTGAGTCTATGGGCAGTGTTGAGTCTATGGGCAGTGTTGAGTCTATGGTCAGTGTTGAGTCTATGGTCAGTGTTGAGTCTAAGGTGCAGTGTTGAGTTTATGGACAGTGTCGAGTCTGTGGGCAGTGTTGAGGCTACTGGCAGTGTTGAGTCTATGGACAGTGTTGAGTCTAAGGTGCAGTGTTCAGTCTATGGACAGTGTTGAGTCTGTGGGCAGTGTTGAGTCTATGGGCAGTGTTGAGTCTATGGACAGTGTTGAGTCTATGGCAGTGTTGAGTCTATGGGCAGTGTTGAGTCTATGGACAGTGTTGAGTCTATGGACAGTGTTGAGTCTAAGGTGCAGTATTGAGTCTATGGACAGTGTTGAGTCTGTGGGCAGTGTTGAGTCTATGGGCAGTGTTGAGTCTATGGACAGTGTTGAGTCTGTGGGCAGTGTTGAGTCTATGGGCAGTGCGAGTCTATGGGCAGTGTTGGTCTATGGGTAGTGTTGAGTCTATGGTGCAGTGTTGAATCTATGGACAGTGTTGAGTCTATGGACAGTGTTGAGTCTATGGCAGTGTTGAGTCTATGGACAGTGTTGAGTCTAAGGTGCAGTGTTGAGTCTATGGACAGTGTTGAGTCTGTGGGCAGTGTTGAGTCTATGGGCAGTGTTGAGTCTATGGACAGTGTTGAGTCTGTGGGCAGTGTTGAGTCTATGGGCAGTGCCGAGTCTATGGGCAGTGTTGAGTCTATGGGCAGTGTTGAGTCTATGGTGCAGTGTTGAATCTATGGGCGGTGTTGAGTCGATGGGCGGTGTTGAATCTATGGGCGTGTTGAATCTATGTGTAGTGTTGAGTCTATGGCAGTGTTGAGTCTATGGGTAGTGTTGAGTCTATGACAGTGTTGAGTCTATGGGTAGTGTTGAGTCTGTGGGCAGTGTTGAGTCTATGGGCAGTGTTGAGTCTATGGGCAGTGTTGAGTCGATGACAGTGTTGAGTCTATGGTAGTGTTGAGTCTGTGGGCAGTGTTGTCTATGGGCAGTGTTGAGTCTATGGGCAGTGTTGAGTCTATGGGCAGTGTTGAGTCTATGGGTATGTTTGTCTTGGTAGTGTTGAGATGGGGGGGTCTATGGGTAGTGTTGAGTCTATGGGCAGTGTTGATTAGGACAGTGTTGAGTCATGGTGTGTTGAGTCTAGGGTGATGTTGGTCTATGGGCAGTGTTGAGTCTATGGGTAGTGTTGAGTCTATGGGTAGTGTTGAGGTTATGGTAGTGTGAGTCTATGGGTGTGTTGAGTCTATGGTGTGTTGTGGGTAGTGTTGAGTCTATGGGTAGTGTTGAGTCTATGGGTAGTGTTGAGTCTATGGGGTGTTGAGGCTATGGGTGTTAGCTATGGTGTGTTGAGTCTATGGGTAGTGTTGAGTATATGGGTAGTGTTGAGTCTATGGGTAGTGTTGAGTCTATGGGTAGTGTTGAGTCTATGGGGTATTAGTGTTGAGTCTATGGGTAGTGTTGAGTCTATGGGCAGTGTTGAGTCTATGGACAGTGTTGAGTCTGTGGGCAGTGTTGAGTCTATGGGCAGTGCGAGTCTATGGGCAGTGCCGAGTCTATGGGCAGTGTTGAGTCTATGGGCAGTGTTGAGTCTATGGTGCAGTGTTTAATCTATGGGCGGTGTTGAGTCTATGGGCGGTGTGAATCTATGGGCGGTGTTAAATCTATGTGTAGTGTTGAGTCTATGGGCAGTGTTGAGTCTATGGGTAGTGTTGAGTCTATGACAGTGTTAAGTCTATGGGTAGTGTTGAGTCTGTGGGCAGTGTTGAGTTATGGGCAGTGTTGAGTCTATGGGCAGTGTTGAGTCTATGGGCAGTGTTGAGTCTATGGGTAGTGTTGAGTCTATGGGTAGTGTTGAGTCTATGGGTAGTGTTGAGTCTATGGGCAGTGTTGAGTCTATGGGTAGTGTTGAGTCTATGGGCAGTGTTGAGTCTATGGACAGTGTTGGTCTATGGGTAGTGTTGAGTCTATGGGTGCTGTTGAGTCTATGGGCAGTGTTGAGTCTATGGGTAGTGTTGAGTCTATGGTAGTGTGAGTCTATGGTAGTGTTGAGTCTATGGTGCAGTGTTGAGTCTATGGGTAGTGTTGAGGCTATGGGTAGTGTTGAGTCTATGGGTAGTGTTGAGTCTATGGTGCAGTGTTGAGTCTATGGATGGTGTCTAGTGTTTGAGTCTATGGGTAGTGTTGAGTCTATGGGTAGTGTTGAGTCTATGGGTAGTGTTGAGTCTATGGGTAGTGTGAGTCTATGGGTAGTGTTGAGTCTATGGGTAGTGTTGAGTCTATGGGCAGTGTTGAGTTATGGGTAGTGTTGAGTCTATGGGTAGTGTTGAGTCTATGGGCAGTGTGAGTCTTGGCAGTGTTGAGTCTATGGGTAGTGTTGAGTCTATGGGTAGTGTTGAGTCTATGGGTAGTGTTGAGTCTATGGGTAGTGTTGAGTCTATGGGTAGTGTTGAGTCTATGGGTAGTGTTGAGTCTATGGGTAGTGTTGAGTCTATGGGCAGTGTTGAGTCTATGGCAGTGTTGAGTCTATGGGTAGTGTTGAGTCTATGGGTAGTGTTGAGTGTATGGGTTGTGTTGAGTCTATGGGAAGTGTTGAGTCTATGGCAGTGTTGAGTCTATGGGTAGTGTTGAGTCTATGGGCAGTGTTGAGTCTATAGGGTCAGATGTTGAGTCTATGGGCAGTGTTGAGTCTATGGGCAGTGTTGAGTCTATGGGCAGTGTTAGTTTTTGGGCAGTGTTAGTCTATGGGGTGTTGAGTCTATGGGTAGTGTTGAGTCTATGGGTAGTGTTGAGTCTATGGGTTGTGTTGAGTCTATGGGTAGTGTTGAGTCTATGGGTAGTGTTGAGTCTATGGGTAGTGTTGAGTCTATGGGTAGTATTGAGTCTATGGGTAGTGTTGAGTCTATGGGTTGTGTTGAGTCTATGGGTAGTGTTGAGTCTATGGGTAGTGTTGAGTCTATGGGTTGTGTTGAGTCTTGGGTTGTGTTGAGTCTATGGGTAGTGTTGAGTCTATGGGTAGTGTTGAGTCTATGGGTAGTGTTGAGTCTATGGGTAGTGTTGAGTCTATGGTAGTGTTGAGTCTATGGGCAGTGTTGAGTCTATGGACAGTGTTGAGTCTGTGGGCAGTGTTGAGTCTATGGGCAGTGCGAGTCTATGGGCAGTGCCGAGTCTATGGGCAGTGTTGAGTCTATGGGCAGTGTTGAGTCTATGGTGCAGTGTTAATCTATGGGCGTGTTGAGTCTATGGGCGGTGATGAATCTATGGGCGGTGTTAAATCTATGTGTAGTTTGAGTCTATGGGCAGTGTTGAGTCTATGGGTAGTGTTGAGTCTATGACAGTGTTAGTCTATGGGTAGTGTTGAGTCTGTGGGCAGTGTTGAGTCTATGGGCAGTGTTGAGTCTATGGGCAGTGTTGAGTCTATGGGCAGTGTTGAGTCTATGGGTAGTGTTGAGTCTATTAGTGTTGAGTCTATGGGTAGTGTTGAGTCTATGGGCAGTGTGAGTCTATGGGTAGTGTTGAGTCTATGGGCAGTGTTGAGTCTATGGTGCAGTGTTGAGTCTATGGTGCAGTGTTGAGTCTATGGGTAGTGTGAGTCTATGGGTAGTGTGAGTCTATGGGTAGTGTTGAGTCTATGGGTAGTGTGAGTCTATGGGTAGTGTTGAGTCTATGGGTAGTGTTGAGTCTATGGTAGTGTTGAGTCTATGGGCAGTGTTGAGTCTATGGGTAGTGTTGAGTCTATGGGTAGTGTTGAGTCTATGGGCAGTGTTAGTCTATGGACAGTGTTGAGTCTATGGGTAGTGTGAGTCTATGGGTAGTGTGGTCTATGGGTAGTGTGGTCTATGGGTAGTGTTGAGTCTATGGGTAGTGTTGGTCTATGGGTAGTGTTGAGTCTATGGGTAGTGTTGGTCTATGGGCAGTGTTGGTCTATGGGCAGTGTTGAGTCTATGGGTAGTGTTGTCTATGGTAGTGTTGAGTGTATGGGTTGTGTTGAGTCTATGGGAGTGTTGAGTCTATGGGCAGTGTTGAGTCTATGGTAGTGTTGAGTCTATGGTGCAGTGTTGAGTCTATGGGTAGTGTTGAGTCTATGGTAGTGTTGAGTCTATGGGCAGTGTTGAGTCTATGGGCAGTGTTGAGTCTATGGCAGTGTTAGTTTTTGGGCAGTGTTAGTCTATGGGCAGTGTTGAGTCTATGGGTAGTGTTGAGTCTATGGGTAGTGTTGAGTCTATGGGTTGTGTTGAGTCTATGGGTAGTGTTGAGTCTATGGGTAGTGTTGAGTCTATGGGTAGTGTTGAGTCTATGGGTAGTATTGAGTCTATGGGTAGTGTTGAGTCTATGGGTTGTGTTGAGTCTATGGGTAGTGTTGAGTCTATGGGTAGTGTTGAGTCTATGGGTTGTGTTGAGTCTATGGGTTGTGTTGAGTCTATGGGTAGTGTGAGTCTATGGTAGTGTTGAGTCTATGGGTAGTGTTGAGTCTATGGGTTGTGTTGAGTCTATGGGTAGTGTTGAGTCTATGGGTAGTGTTGAGTCTATGGGTTGTGTTGAGTCTATGGGTAGTGTTGAGTCTATGGGTAGTGTTGAGTCTATGGGTAGTGTTGATCTATGGCAGTGTTGAGTCTATGGGTAGTGTTGAGTCTATGGGTAGTGGTGAGTCTATGGGTGTGTTGAGTCTATGGGTGTGTTGAGTCTATGGGTAGTGTTGAGTCTATGGGTGTGTTGAGTCTATGGTTGTGTTGAGTCTATGGGTAGTGTTGAGTCTATGGGTAGTGTTGAGTCTATGGGTAGTGTTGAGTCTATGGGTAGTGTTGAGTCTATGGGTAGTGTTGAGTCTATGGGTAGTGTTGAGTCTATGGGTAGTGTTGAGTCTATGGGTAGTGTTGAGTCTATGGGTAGTGTTGAGTCTATGGTAGTGTTGAGTCTATGGGTAGTGTTGAGTCTATGGGTAGTGTTGAGTCTATGGGTAGTGTTGAGTCTATGGGTAGTGTTGAGTCTATGGGTAGTGTTGAGTCTATGGGTAGTGTTGAGTCTATGGGTAGTGTTGAGTCTATGGGTAGTGTTGAGTCTATGGTGTGTTGGTCTATGGGAGTGTTGAGTCTATGGGTAGTGTTGAGTCTATGGGTAGTGTTGAGTCTATGGGTAGTGTTGAGTCTATGGGTAGTGTTGAGTCTATGGGTAGTGTTGAGTCTATGGGCAGTGTTGAGTCTATGGGTAGTGTTGAGTCTATGGGCAGTGTTGGTATGCTGAACTTCTTTAGCGCCATACACAGGACGAGGCCTTCGCCGCTCCGCAACTCTACTGAGCAGGGCCACGACGATCAAACCGCGTGAGTCGGTCTCTCCCGTGTGCATCCGTGCCCGCGCGTGTCCGTGCGTGTCCGTGTACCCCCGCTGGGCACAGCGGATTCGATGCGAGGGCGGAGACGGAGCGAGGGGACATGCGGCTAGCGTCACAGGCTTCTTGGCGCAGCTGCCGGCTGTCGAAGCCAGACTCGCGCCGTGCGCCGAGACTCACCCTGATCTTCCGGCACTCGGCCTCGCACTCGAGCAGCCGGAACTGCAGCTCCTCGCGGCTCCAGCCGGCCTCCTCCTCCTCCGGCCCTCCTCCTCCCCCTGCCGCTCCTCGGCAGAGCTCCGCCGGGAGCCGGCGCCGCCGCTGCCGGTGCCGCCGTCGTCGGCGCGGTGTCTCCGCGGCACGCGCTCCCGCACCGTGTCGGAGCGGCTCACCACGTTCGCCGGGCGGCGCAGCGTGCGGTTGGGGTCGTCGTCCCGAGCGGCGGTGGTGGCGGCGGCGGTGGCGTTGGTGGCGGTGGTGGCGGCGGTGCCGCGGCATCGCGCAGTTTCGATGAACGAGTCCTGCTGTGCGATCACGGCCTGACCGGGGAGACGAGGTGGTGAGGTGATGAGGTGGAGATCAGGTGGAGGAGGTGATGAGAAGGAGGAGGTGGAGGAGGTGATGAGAAGGAGGAGGTGGAGGAGGTGGAGGAGGTGGAGGAGGTGGAGATCAGGTGGAGGAGGTGATGAGAAGGAGGAGGTGGAGGAGGTGGAGGAGGTGGAGACCAGGTGGAGGAGGTGATGAGGTGGAGATCAGGTGGAGGAGGTGATGAGAAGGAGGAGGTGGAGGAGGTGGAGGAGGTGACGAGGAGGAGACCAGGTGGAGGTGATGAGAAGGAGGAGGTGGAGGAGGTGGAGGAGGTGGAGGAGGTGACGAGGAGGAGACCAGGTGGAGGTGATGAGAAGGAGGAGGTGGAGGAGGTGGAGGAGGTGGAGGAGGTGACGAGGAGGAGACCAGGTGGAGGAGGTGGTAAGGTGTTGTTGGGGACGACAAGGTGTTGGTGATGAGGTGGAGGTGATGAGGTGGCGGTGAAGAGGTGGAGTGAACGAGGTGGAGTAGGCGAGGTGGCGGCGTTGCCCTCACCTGCAGGCTGTACATCGTCTGTGTCAAGATGAAGACGGAGCTCTGCATGGCCTGCACGCACACGGGGAGGGATGGTGACGATGTTGTGTGTACACAGGCGTACGTGTGTGTGTGTGTACACTAGTGTGTGTGTGTGGGTGTGTGTGTGTGTACACTAGTGTGTGTGTGTGTGTGTGTGTACACTAGTGTGTGTGTGTGTACACTAGTGTGTGTGGGTGTGTGTGTGTGTGTACACTAGTGTGTGTGTGTGTGTACACTAGTGTGTGTGTGTACACTAGTGTGTGTGTGTGTACACAGGTGTGGTGGGGAGCGCTGCGCTATTCCCGCTCATGGCCAACACCAGTAACAATTATCTGTACCGGTCCAGGGCCTCCACTAGGTCGACTCAGCTCAAATGAGTACCTGGTACGGTGTAAAAAAAAAAAATCGCCACTGGGGAGACAAAGACGGCCGGACGTGGTTCTGGCCACCCACGTCTTCGTGTGCCGTGCCGGCCTTCATAGGTGCTACTCGCTAACAGCACTTGCCCCTACAGTCTGTTAGGGCTACACGGGGGATCTTTGTCTCTGTGTACACAGCTCTGCGTGCGGTGCGCTGCGGTGCGGTGTGGCCGGGCCGTGCCGGGGCCGGCCGCTCACCTCGATGTCCAGCGGCGTGCGTAGGAAGTTGCCGATGTGGCCGGCACCGCCGCGGTGCTGCCGGGGGGGGGACGAGACGAGACGGGGGTCACAGGTGGTCAGTCAGGGGGTCAGGGGTCGGGGAGGTGAGCACACCACACTACTCTGGGGTCAGGGGTCACAGGGAGATCAGGGGTTGAGGGAGTGAACACGCCACACTACTCGGGGTGGGGTGGGGGCGATTGGACAGGGGGGTGGAGGAGGGCCCCATCTAATTGCTTGGCCCGCCCGGGGCGCATGCCACCCGCGCTGAGACCACCGCCAACCCCTTCCAGTGGGGGGGGNCGAGGGGGGGGGGCGAGGGGGGGCACGACCGGTGGGTGGCCCCTCACCTTCTTGATGACCGAGTCGGACTCCGTGCGCCGGAGCTCCTGCTGCTGTGTAGGGGACGAGCCTTGCGACGGGTCGTCCTTACCCGGGTCTACGCACGCACCGACGGACAGAGACAAAGTTACACTCCGCCGCAAGCGCCGTGAGTCGGCGAGTAGCGCGGCACCGACGAAGCCGCGCGACGAGTTGGTGCGGTGGCCAACGCCGCGGCCCGCCCGGCCACGTTTGTCTCCACCGGAGCCGAGGTTTACGACGCACCGGCTTGATTATTTAACCGGCCCCAGGACCGGTTAAGATATTCGTCGCAGCGATAGAGCGAGCGAGCGAGTTCAAGCTTCAGCTTGTCTTTGTGGGTTGTCACGAAAAATGTCAAAAGCAAAAAAAGATTAAGCGTGTCGGTGGGACTCGTGGTGGGTGGGACTCGTGGTGGGTGGGACTCGTGGTGGGTGGGACTCGTGGTGGGTGGGACTCGTGGTGGGTGGGACTCGTGGTGGGTGGGACTCGTGGTGGGTGGGACTCGTCGTGGGTGGGACTCGTCGTGGGTGGGACTCGTGGTGGGTGGGACTCGTGGTGGGTGGGACTCGTCGTGGGTGGGACTCGTGGTGGGTGGGACTCGTGGTGGGTGGGACTCGTCGTGGGTGGGACTCGTGGTGGGTGGACTCGTGGTGGGTGGGACTCGTGGTGGGTGGGACTCGTGGTGGGTGGGACTCGTGGTGGGTGGTGGTATCGTCCCCACCGTGCCGCTTGAGCGTGCTGCTGTCGAAGCCGCCAAACGTCTCGGCGCGCTTGGGCAGCGCCGGGCCGTGAGCGGCGGCGCCGCCGTGTGACTCTGCCGCTGGTAGCAGCTCACGGCGCTCGCGATCATCTTCTGCAGGTTCTCCACTGCCGCGGGCCAGAGGGGGAGGGCGAGAGGCACGGTGACACGGGGCGGAGGGAGGGTGGGGAGGGTGGGGAGGGTGGGGGGGGTCAGAGGTTAGCTGTTGGTGGCGGGGGGGGGTCGCGGGCAGATGTTCCGCTTTAAGATCGAACACGTGTTGAGTAGCTCTGGGGTCTCAGTAGAACAGGGGTCTCAGTGGAACTGGGGTCTCACTAGAACTGGGGTCTCACTAGAACTGGGGTCTCAGTAGAACTGGGGTCTCAGTAGAACAGGGGTCTCAGTGGAACTGGGGTCTCACTAGAACTGGGGTCTCAGTGGAACTGGGGTCTCAGTGGAACTGGGGTCTCACTAGAACTGGGGTCTCACTAGAACTGGGGTCTCACTAGAACTGGGGTCTCAGTGGAACTGGGGTCTCAGTAGAACTGGGGTCTCACTAGAACTGGGGTCTCACTAGAACTGGGGTCTCAGTGGAACTGGGGTCTCACTAGAACTGGGTCTCAGTGGAACTGGGGTCTCACTAGAACTGGGGTCTCACTGGAACTGGGGTCTCAGTGGAACTGGGGTCTCACTAGAACTGGGTCTCACTAGAACTGGGGTCTCACTAGAACTGGGGTCTCACTAGAACTGGGGTCTCACTAGAACTGGGGTCTCACTAGAACTGGGGTCTCAGTGGAACTGGGGTCTCAGTGGAACTGGGGTCTCACTAGAACTGGGGTCTCACTAGAACTGGGGTCTCACTAGAACTGGGGTCTCACTAGAACTGGGGTCTCACTAGAACTGGGGTCTCACTAGAATGGGGTCTCAGTGGAACTGGGGTCTCAGTAGAACTGGGGTCTCAGTAGAACTGGGGTCTCACTAGAACTGGGGTCTCAGTAGAACTGGGGTCTCACTAGAACTGGGGTCTCAGTGGAACTGGGGTCTCAGTAGAACTGGGGTCTCAGTGGAACTGGGGTCTCACTAGAACTGGGGTCTCACTAGAACTGGGGTCTCACTAGAACTGGGGTCTCAGTTGAACTGGGGTCTCAGTGGAACTGGGGTCTGGGTTGAACTGGGGTCTCAGTGGAACTGGGGTCTCAGTAGAACTGGGGTCTCAGTAGAACTGGGGTCTCAGTAAACTGGGGTCTCTGTAGACTGGGGTTCAGTGGAACTGGGGTCTCTGTAGAACTGGGGTCTCAGTAGAACTGGGGTCTCAGTGGAACTGGGGTCTCAGTGGAACTGGGGTCTCAGTGGAACTGGGGTCTCACTAGAACTGGGGTCTCAGTGGAACTGGGGTCTCACTAGAACTGGGGTTCACTAGAACTGGGGTCTCACTAGACTGGGGTCTCAGTAGAACTGGGGTCTCACTAGAACTGGGGTCTCATAGAACTGGGGTCTCACTAGACTGGGGTCTCATAGAACTGGGGTCTCACTAGAACTGGGGTCTCACTAGAAACTGGGGTCTCACTAGAACTGGGGTCTCACTGAACGGGGTCTCAGTAGAACTGGGGTCTCACTAGAACTGGGGTCTCACTAGAACTGGGGTCTCACTCGAACTGGGGTCTCACTAGAACTGGGGTCTCACTAGAACTGGGGTCTCACTAGAACGGGGTCTCAGTGGAACTGGGGTCTCACTCGAACTGGGGTCTCACTAGAACTGGGGTCTCACTAGAACTGGGGTCTCAGTAGACTGGGTCTCAGTAGAACTGGGGTCTCAGTGGAACTGGGGTCTCAGTGGAACTGGGGTCTCAGTAGAACTGGGGTCTCACTAGAACTGGGGTCTCACTAGAACTGGGGTCTCAGTGGAACTGGGGTCTCAGTGGAACTGGGGTCTCACTAGAACTGGGGTCTCAGTAGAACTGGGGTCTCACTAGAACTGGGGTCTCAGTAGAACTGGGGTCTCAGTGGAACTGGGGTCTCAGTGGAACTGGGGTCTCAGTAGAACTGGGGTCTCACTAGAACTGGGGTTCAGTAGAACTGGGGTCTCACTAGAATGGGGTCTCACTAGAACTGGGGTCTCACTAAAACTGGGGTCTCAGTAGAACTGGGGTCTCAGTGGAACTGGGGTCTCAGTAGAACTGGGGTCTCACTAGAACTGGGGTCTCAGTAGAACTGGGGTCTCACTCGAACTGGGGTCTCACTAGAACTGGGTCTCAGTAGAACTGGGGTCTCACTAGAACTGGGGTCTCACTAGAATGGGGTCTCACTCGAACTGGGGTCTCAGTAGAACTGGGGTCTCAGTGGAACTGGGGTCTCACTAGAACTGGGGTCTCACTAGAACTGGGTCTCAGTGGAACTGGGGTCTCAGTGGAACTGGGGTCTCAGTGGAACTGGGGTCTGGGTTGAACTGGGGTCTCACTAGAACTGGGGTCTCACTAGAATGGGGTCTCACTAGAACTGGGGTCTCAGTGGAACTGGGGTCTCAGTGGAACTGGGGTCTCAGTGGAACTGGGTCTCAGTGAACTGGGTCTCACTAGAACTGGGGTCTCAGTGGAACTGGGGTCTCACTAGAACTGGGGTCTCACTAGAACTGGGGTCTCAGTTGACTGGGGTCTCACTAGAACTGGGGTCTCACTAGAACTGGGGTCTCAGTGGACTGGGGTCTGGTGAACTGGGGTCTCACTAGAACTGGGGTCTCAGTAGAACTGGGGTCTGGTTGAACTGGGTCTCACTAGAACTGGGGTCTCAGTGGAACTGGGGTCTGGGTTGAACTGGGGTCTCACTAGAACTGGGGTCTCACTAGAACTGGGGTCTCAGTGGAACTGGGGTCTCAGTAGAACTGGGGTCTCACTAGAACTGGGGTCTCACTAGAACTGGGGTCTCAGTGGAACTGGGGTTCAGTAGAACTGGGGTCTCACTAGACTGGGTTCAGTAGAACTGGGGTCTCATAGAACTGGGGTCTCAGTAGAACTGGGGTCTAGTTGAACTGGGGTCTCACTAGAACTGGGGTCTCACTAGAACTGGGGTCTCAGTGGAACTGGGGTCAGTGGACTGGGTCTCAGTGGAACTGGGGTCTCACTAGAACTGGGTCTCAGTAGAACTGGGGTCTGGGTTGAACTGGGGTCTCACTAGAGAACTGGGGTCTCACTAGAACTGGGGTCTCAGTAGACTGGGGTCTCACTAGAACTGGGGTCTCAGTGGAACTGGGGTCTCACTAGAATGGGGTCTCAGTGGAACTGGGTCTGGGTTGAACTGGGGTCTCACTAGAATGGGGTCTCACTAGAACTGGGGTGTCAGTTGAACTGGGGTCTCAGTAGAACTGGGGTCTGGGTTGAACTGGGGTCTCGGGCTGCATGGCTCCTCACCCTCCTGCAGCCCCTTGTTGAGGAGCGGCTCCCGCGGAGGTCGGCGCTCTCCAGCCGCAGCAGCGTGCGGTGCGGCACCGCCGCCCCGGTGACACCGGCGGCAGAGGAGCCCTCGGCCGCCGGTGCCGCCGCCGCCGCCGCCGCCGCCGCCGGCTCCTCGCAGCTGAAGTACTCGGCCATCTCGGCGTAGATCTTGAGCTTCTCCTCCAGCACGGCACGCATCACCGCGTCGCGGCTCGCCAGCCGGCCTGGGGGCACGAGGGGGGCACACGGGGGGGGGGGAGACGACAACGAGAGGCCTTGCCGGCAGGCTAACAACAACAACAACAGTCACACGTTCACACCTCGTTTAGCCGGGAAATCCACACTGGGATGTTTGTCCGACTGCGGCTACGACCGCACCGCTGTGCGTGCGCGCCGAGCCACCGCAGCCGTGGCAGGAAGCCGGAGCACTCGGACGAAATCCACGCAGGGCAGAGGGGGTTAAGGAATGGACCGCAGGCGCTCCGCTTGCCTGGAGGCGTGAACGCCGCAGGCGCCGGAACGCCGGAAGGCCGCGGCGATGGCGATCGGCGGCACGAGTTGAGCGGAGCGCAACGACTATCGGACGATGAAAACTCACAAACTAACAACCATTTTGTTTTATTTGACCAGGTGACGCCGCGCCGAGCTGCCGCGTAGCTCTTTCTCAGAAGCTCAACGAAGTGGGCTCGTCATCGTCATCATCATCGTCATCACGTGATCATCATCACGTGATGACGATGATGATGATAGCAGGCACCAATTACTCCAACGCGTGACGCCGATTCGAATGTGGAGGGAAAAACCGAGGACCCGGAGAAAAATCCACGCGACGACCACGGGGAGAGAGGGAGAGACACGCACACTCCAAATGTCCAGCAGCAGCAGCAGCGGGCGTCAGGGTCGGGATGGAACCCACGAACCCACGAGGTAGTGAACGTCCCGCCAGCGACAAGGGGACAAGGGGGTGGGGGGACGCGCCGTACCCTGGAACTCGCGAGCCTTGCGCTTCTTGGCGTCCGTGAGCTTTTTGTCCTCCTCCGTCTCGCTCGGGACGCCCTCGTCGATGTCGGGCAGCTGCCGGGCGGGACGCACCGAGCGTCGCGTCAAATCTCATTCCTCACTCGTTCCTCACTCATTCTTCACTCATTCCTCTCTCAATCCTCACTCATTCTTCACTCGTTCTTCACTCGTTCTTCACTCGTTCCTCACTCGTTCCTCACTCATTCCTCACTCATTCTTCACTCGTTCCTCACTCGTTCTTCACTCATTCTTCACTCATTCTTCACTCATTCTTCACTCATCCTCACTCATTCCTCTCTCAATCCTCTCTCAATCCTCACTCATTCTTCACTCATTCTTCACTCATTCCTCACTCGTTCCTCACTCGTTCCTCACTCGTTCCTCACTCGTTCCTCACTCGTTCCTCACTCATTCTTCACTCATTCCTCACTCATTCCTCACTAATTCCTCACTCATTCTTCACTCATTCCTCACTCATTCCTCACTCATTCTTCGCTCATTCTTCACTCATTCCTCACTCATTCCTCACTCATTCCTCACTCATTCCTCACTCATTCCTCACTCAATCTTCACTCATTCCCCACTCATTCCCCACTCATTCCTCTCCTCTTCTACGTGAATGCTCATCAGTGGCCCACGGCACGGAGATATCCGTGCGGATCTCTCGCAGAGCGTGGTCCACAGAGTGGGCCGTGTCGCGGGAGCGGACGTCACAGACCTGCCTCGGAGATCCCCGCGGGCAATGTTCGTCGCGTGTGTACGTGTGTGCGTGTGTACGTGTGTGCATGTGTACGTGTGTACGTGTGTGCGTGTGTACGTGTGTACGTGTGTGCGTGTGTGCGTGTGTGCGTGCGTGCGTGTGTGCGTGTGTAGTGTGCGTGTGTAGTGTGTGCGTGTGTAGTGTGTGCGTGTGTGCGTGTGTGCGTGTGTGCGTGTGTGCACGTGTGTGTGTACGTGTGTACGTGTGCCACGTTCATCTTACTTCGCATAGCGGCCATAGCCACATTTTAATTGGTTAGTAAAAATATTTAGGCGCTTCGTGTGCAGACATTTGGAGACGGGGCTGAGACATCATCCATTCGCTTCACTTGGGAACTCTACGCGGGTCTACGGGTCTCTATGAGAGTCTATGGATCTCTATTTGAGTGGTGCATTGTGACGGTGCGGTGCGGTGCAGTGCGGTGGTGTGTGTCAGTGCGGCGGTGTGGACCTGGCGATGGCGCGCTGCATGAGCGCGAGCCAGTACTGGCGCTCCTCGCGCGACGACGCGTAGATCTCGTACATGTCCGGCGCGTCGGCCGAGGCGTTGATGAGGAAGAGGCCCTTCTCCTCGTTGGCCTTCTCCCGCACGATCAGCTTCTGCAGTGAGATCACCGCCGGCTTCCCCTCCTGCTCACCGCACCGCACCGCCACGGACAGACGCAGCGGTTAATCTCGCGTGGCCGGGTACGCAGGAGGTCGTGGGTTCGATCCCGACCCCTGACGCCTGCTGCTGCTGCATATTTGGAGTTTGCGTGTCTCTCTCTCTCCCCGTGGTCACGTGGATTTTTCTCCGCGTCCTCCGGTTTTTCCCTCCACATTTAGAAACATTCATTTGGATCAGGGGTGGGCCTCGTACGGCCCAGCGGGCCGGACGAGGCCCACCCCTGATCCAAATGAATTGGTGTGGCCCTGCCGAGGCAACTGCTCCAAATTCAATAAATCTCGGAGCAAACCTGGAAAAGCAGTTGCGAGTAGCAACATCGTCAATACCAGCCAACATCACCCGCCTCGCCAAAGAGAAGCAGTTCCAGCCATCGCATTAGGGGTGAGTTAATTAAATGTTTGACCAAATATAACGGGATTATTTTTAAGTTGATCATTTTGCATGGCCCGCGAATGATGTTATAAATATCCAAATGGCCCTTGGCAGAACGAAGGTTCCCCAGCGCTGATGTCGAGTGTTTGGCTGCTGTGAATGTCCCCACGACGAGGTGAGGCCCCATTGAGCTGCGGAGGTTGAGTTTAAACATCGTTCAGTTTACAATCGGACAGACAGGTGGATGGGTGGAAGGGCAGGTGGATGAACAAATAGAGGGAAGGGCAGAGAAGACAGACGGATGGAAGGGTGGGAGGGAGGGGGTGGGAGAGAGGGAGGGAGGGGTGGGAGGGAGAGAGGGGATGGGCAGGAGGGAGGGGTGGGGTTGGAGAGAGGGAGGGAGGGGTGGGAGGTAGGGAGGGGGGGAGGGAGGGAGAGAGGGATGGGGGGGAGGGAGGGGCGGGGTAGGAGGGAGGGAGGGGGAGGGAGGGGCGGGGTGGGAGGTAGGGAGGGTGGAAGGGAGGGAGGGGTGGGAGAGGGAGAGGAGGGGTGAGAGAGAGGGAGGGAGGTAGGGAGGGTGGGAGGGAGGAAGGGAGGGGTGGGAGAGGGAGGGAAGGGTGGGAGGGAGGGAGGGAGGGGATGGGTAGGAGGGAGGGGAGGGAGGGGCGGGGTGGGAGGTAGGGAGGGTGGAAGGGAGGGAGGGGTGGGAGAGGGAGAGGAGGGGTGAGAGAGAGGGAGGGAGGTAGGGAGGGTGGGAGGAAGGGAGGGGAGGGGTGGAGAGGGAGGGAAGGGGTGGGAGGAAGGGGTGGGAGGTAGGGAGGGAGGGGAGTGCAGTGTCTGTCTGGAGTCCACTGGGGGGTCTCCCGTGTCGGGCGTTCTCCCCGCGAGGCGGTGCGGCTGCGGCGCTCACCAGCGACGGGAAGACGTACTTCTGATCCTTCTCCTGCAGGAGGACGAGGCTGTCCGTGAACACCACGGCCAGAATATCTGCAGCGCGCGCACACAAAGACAAAGATCCCCCGCGTGGCCTTAACAGACTGCTGGGGCAAGTGCCGTTAGCGAGTAGCGCCCACGAAGGCCGGCACGGCGCACGAGGCGGTGGGTGGGCAGCGCCTCGCCCGGCCGCCTTTGTCTCCCCAGGTACTCATTTGAGGCCGAGTCGATTTAGGGAAGGCCCAGGACCGGTTCGGATAATCGTCACCGGTGTTGGCCGTGAGCGGGAACTGAACTCGGGTAGCCGGGTTCGTAGCGCAGCGTGCTAACCACTACACCACCGCTCCCACACACACACGCACGCACGCACACACACACACGCACACACACACACACGCACGCACACACGCACACACACACACACACACGCACGCACACACACACACACAAAGACAAAGAGATCCCCCCATGTCGTCTCTAACGCGCAGCGTTGGGGCCGAGTGCCGTTAGCCGGCGGTCGGTTCGAGGCCTCAGCAGCGGCACCGCTGGGCTGTCGGCAACGTGCCCGGCCGCCTTTGTCTCCCCCAGCTCCGATGACCAAGTGCCGAGCCCGGGGACTCAGCTGAACGTCACGGCGCGACCCCGGGGACCCACAAGCCCCCGGCTCTCGCGTCAACTGCGTCGCGACGTCTTCCTGTGTCCGTCGAAGGCGAACGACGCGGCCATCTGTCCCTCTCGACGAGCTCCACGCGATGCGCCAATCAAAGTTTAAAAGTTTTGTTTCTTCTGCGCAATCGTCCTCGCCGCCGCCGCTGCGCTCGAACGACGCGGCAACGGGACGATCCGCGCCGGGCGGGTCGCGGCGTTTGTGTGCGCGGTGGGACGGAGTCGCCAAAAATAAGTTAGTGAATTACGATTTTGACCCCGGGGTCCCCGCCATGAGGTTCATTTACTGAACGATGTTTTACTTGACCAGGTAAGGGCCCCACGGTGCTGCTAACCGGCTCTTATTCAGAAGCGACGGCAGCTAAGCCAAGTGGCTCGTCGTCGTCGTCGTCGCGTGGAAACGAGAAGCAGCAGCAGCAGCAGCCTAACTACTCTGAACGCGTGGCGACGTTGACGGCAAACGCGGAGGGAAGGAAACCAGAGGACCCCGGAGAAAACTCCACACGACCACGGGGAGAGAGAGAGAGAGAGACTCCGCAAACTCCAAATATACAGCAGCAGCAGCAGGCGTCAGGGTCGGGATTTAACCCACGGCCTCCTGCAGACCAGGCGAGGGAGTTAACATCTTTTAGACGCCAGGGGCGCTCACCCTTGGAGCGCCCGGCGGGCGTGCGGATGCCGAGCGTGCCGTCGTGCACCAGCCGCTTGGCCATGAGGTCGGCGCGGGTGAAGGTTGCGCCATCTCGCAGCCGCGTCCCCGCCTTGCTGTCCATGCGGTTGTAGAGCTCGATGAGGCGCAGGCGCTTGCCGTGCTCGCTCACGCACTCGTCCACCGCCGAGATGACGCCGCGGATCATCGCCAGCGCCCGCGTCAACTCCTCGTGCTCCAGCGAGCCCTCTGCAGGCGGGAACCACCACGACGGGGCCACGACCAGGACGGCGCGCTGGTTAGGGACGGCTCACTCGCGTTCAGCCAACCACTCACTCGCTCGCTCACTCACCCACCCACACATTCACTCTCGTTCAGCCAACCACTCACTCGCTCGCTCGCTCACCCACTCACTCACCCACCCACCCACACACTCGCTCACCCACCCACACACTCACTCGCTCATCCACCCACACACTCACTCGCTCACCCACCCACCCACCCACTCACTCGCTCACCCACCCACACACTCACTCGCTCATCCACTCACTCACTCGCTCACCAACCCACTCACTCGCTCACCCACCCACACACTCACTCGCTCACCCACCCACACACTCACTCGCTCACCATCCCACACACTCACTCACCTACCCACCCACACTCACTCACCCACCCACCCACACATTCACTCGCTCACCCACCCACCCACACATTCACTCACCCACCCACCCACACATTCACTCTCGTTCAGCCAACCACTCACTCGCTCGCTCACCCACCCACTCACTCGCTCGCCCACCCACCCACCCACCCACCCACTCACCCACCCACCCACTCACTCACTCACTCACTCACTCACCCACCCACCCACCCACTCACCCACCCACCCACCCACTCACTCACTCGCTCACCCACCCACCCACACTCACTCGCTCACCCACCCACACACTCACTCGCTCACCCACCCACACACTCACTCGCTCACCCACCCACACACTCACTCGCTCATCCACCCACACACTCACTCGCTCATCCACCCACTCACTCGCTCACCCACCCACTCACTCGCTCACCCACCCACACACTCACTCGCTCATCCACCCACACACTCACTCGCTCACTCGCTCACCCACCCACTCGCTCACCCACCCACACACTTACTCGCTCACCCATCCACCCACTCACTCGCTAACCCACCCATACACTCAATCACTCGCCCGTCCACCCACCCACCCACCCACTCACTCGCTCACCCACCCACCCACACACCCACTCGCTCACCCACCCACACACACTCATTCGCTCACCCACCCACACACCCACTCGCTCACCCACCCACACACTCACTCGCTCACCCATCCACCCACTCACTCGCTCACCCACCCACACACTCACTCGCTCACCATCCTACACACTCACTCGCTCACCCATCCATCCACTCACTCGCTCACCATCCCACACACCCACTCGCTCACCCACCCCCACTCACTCGCTCACCATCCCACACACCCACTCACTCACCCACCCACCCACCCACTCACTCGCTAACCCACCCACCCACTCATTCGCTAACCCACCCACCCACTCATTCGCTCACCCATCCACCCACTCACTCGCTCACCCACCCACCCACTCCCTCGCTCACCCATCCACCCACTCACTCGCTCACCCACCCACACACCCACTCGCTCACCCACCCACACACTCACTCGCTCACCCATCCACCCACTCACTCGCTCACCCACCCACACACTCACTCGCTCACCATCCTACACACTCACTCGCTCACCCATCCATCCACTCACTCACCATCCCACACACCCACTCGCTCACCCACCCCCACTCACTCACTCACCATCCCACACACCCACTCACTCACCCATCCACCCACCCACCCACCCACTCACTCGCTAACCCACCCACCCACTCATTCGCTCACCCATCCACCCACTCACTCGCTCACCCACCCACCCACTCACTCGCTCACCCATCCACCCACTCACTCGCTCACCCACCACACACTCATTCGCTCACCCACCCACACACCCACTCGCTCACCCACCCACACACTCACTCGCTCACCCATCCACCCACTCACTCGCTCACCCACCCACACACTCACTCGCTCACGATCCTACACACTCACTCGCTCACCCATCCATCCACTCACTCGCTCACCATCCCACACACCCACTCACTCACCCACTCATCCACCCACTCACTCGCTAACCCACCCATACACTCAATCACTCGCCCAACCACCCACCCACCCACTCACCCACCCACCCACTCACTCGCTCACCCAACCCACCCACCCACTCACTTGCTCACCCATACACCCACTCACTCGCTCACCATCCCACACACCCACTTACTCACCCACCCACCCACCCACTCACTCGCTAACCCACCCACCCACTCACTCGCTCACCCATCCACCCACTCACTCGCTAACCCACCCATACACTCAATCACTCGCCCAACCACCCACCTACTCACTCACCCACCCACCACTCACCCACTCACTCACCCACCCACCCACTCACTCGCTCACCCAACCAACCCACCCACCCACTCACTTGCTCACCCATACACCCACTCACTCGCTCACCCACCCACACACTCAACCACTACACTGCAGGTCCCAACAACACACTCACTCGCTCACCCATACACTCACTCGCTCGCTCACCCACACTCACTCGCTCACTCGGTACCCTAGGGTCAAGGGCCCCAGACAGCAGCACGGCTTAACGCTGAAGTGTCGTCGACATTGGGGGGGGGGGGGGGGCGGTACCCTTGGTGGAGCGCAGGATGCGGTCGATGAGCACCGGGTACTTGGTGATGCGCTGGGTGACGAGCAGGATGCACTCCTGCACCCCGAGACGCCGCACCAGCGCGTTGGAGCCCTGCCGCTGCACGGCCACACGCGCACACAGACACGCGTTAACACGCACGTTAACATGCACACACGTTAACACGCACGTTAACACGCACGCACGTTAACACGCACGTTAACACGCACACATGCACGTTAACACACACACACACGTTAACACGCACGTTAACACGCACGTTAACACGCACACACACGCACGTTAACACACACACACGTTAACACGCACGTAACACACACGCACGTTAACACACACACACGCACGTTAACACGCACACACGCACGCGCACACACGTTAACACGCACGTTAACACGCACACACGTTAACACACACACACACGTTAACACACACGTTAACACGCACACACACGTTAACACGCACACACGCACGCGCACACACACACGTTAACACGCACATTACCACGCACACACGCACGCACATTAACACACACACACACGCACGTTAACACACACGTTAACACGCACACACGTTAACATGCACACACCCGCACGTTAACACGCACACACGTTAACACGCACGTTAACACGCACGCACGTTAACACACACGTTAACACGCACGCACGTTAACACGCACGCGCAGACACCCCGAGCCACCGCACCAGCGCGTTGGAACCCTGGCGCTGCACGGCGACACGCGCACACACACACACACGTTATCACGCACGCGCAGACACACACGCACGTTATCACGCACGCACGTTAACACGCACGTTAAGACGCAACGCACGTTAACATGCACGCACGCTAACACGCACGCGCAGACACACACGCACACGTTAACACGCACGCATGTTAACACGCACGTTAACACACACACACACGTTAACACACACGCACGTTAACACGCACGCGCAGACACACACGCGCACGTTAACACGCACGCAGTTAACACGCACGTTAACACACACACACACGTTAACACGCACGCACGTTAACACGCACGCGCAGACACACACGCGCACGTTAACACGCATGTTAACACACACACACACGTTAACACGCGCGCACATTAACACGCACGCGCAGACACACACGCACGTTAACACGCGCACACAGACACGCACGCATGTTAACACGCACGCGCAGACACACGCGCACATGCACGCGCACACACACATGCGCATTAACACACATGCGCAGACACACACGCGCAGACACACACGCGCAGACACACACGCGCAGACACACACACGCAGACACACACACGCGCAGACACACACGCGCACATGCACACACACACACATACAGACAAAACAAACACACACGCACACACACACGCACGAGACAGCGTGCGTCACACGGCAGAGTCGGTCACGTGACACTCATGGTCACGCACGGCAGCCTGCCGAGCAGTGACCGATCTCATCCAATCACTGAGGTGCGTGTACATGCAGTGTGTGCAGTGTGTGCGCAAGCGTGTGTGTGTGCACATGTGTGCGCATGCGTGTGTATGCGCACGTGTATTGCGTGCTGCATGCGTGCGAGTGTGCGTATGCGTACATGCGCTGCATGCGTGCGTGCACGTGTGTACGTATGTTTGTGCACGTGTGTGCGTACGTGCGTATGTGTGTGCGTGCGAGTGTGCGTGCGTGCTGGTGTGTGCACGTGCGTGTGTGCTGGTGTGTGCACGTGCGTGTGTGTGCGCGTGTGTGCGTTTGTTTGTGCATGTGTGTGCGTACGTGCGTATGTGTGTGCGAGTATTCGTGCGTGTGTGCTGGTGTGTGCACGTGCGTGTGTGTGCGCGTGTGTGCGTATGTTTTTGCACGTATGTATGTGCGTGTGGGTGTGCGTGCGAGTGTGCGTGCGAGTGTGCGTGCGTGTGTGCTGGTGTGTGCACGTGTGTGTGTGTGCGCGTGTGCGCGTATGTTTTTGCACGTATGTGTGTGCGTGTGGGTGTGCGTGCGAGTGTGCGTGCGAGTATTCGTGCGTGTGTGCTGGTGTGTGCACGTGCGTGTGTGTGCGCGTGTGTGCGTATGTTTTTGCACGTATGTGTGTGCGTGTGGGTGTGTGTGCGAGTGTGCGTGCGAGTGTGCGTGCGGTGTGCTGGTGTGTGCACGTGTGTGTGTGCCGCACCCGGATGAAGCTCTGGAACTTCCTCTCGCGAGCGAAGTTCTCCTTGTAGAAGCGCACGGCCTCGCAGTGCTGGCTGCAGAAGTCCCCGTAGGTGTCCTTCATCGCGTCGCCGTTGTCGTCCGAAAACTGGGAGCAGCGGAGGGGGGGGGGGTAGCGACAGCTCAACCACCACACCACTCAACCACCGCACCACTCAACCACCGCACCACCCAACCACCGCACCACCCAACCACCGCACCACCCAACCACCGCACCACTCAACCACCGCACCACCCAACCACCGCACCACCCAACCACCGCACCACCCAACCACCGCACCACCCAACCACCGCACCACTCAACCACCGCACCACCCAACCACCGCACCACTCAACCACCGCACCACTCAACCACCGCACCACCCAACCACCGCACCACCCAACCACCGCACCACCCAACCACCGCACCACCCAACCACCGCACCACCAACCACCGCACCACCCAACCACCGCACCACTCAACCACCGCACCACTCAACCACCGCACCACCCAACCACCGCACCACTCAACCACCGCACCACTCAACCACCGCACCACTCAACCACCGCACCACTCAACCACCGCACCACCCAACCACCGCACCACCCAACCACCCAACCACTCAACCACCGCACCACTCAACCACCGCACCACTCAACCACCGCACCACTCAACCACCGCACCACCCAACCACCCAACCACTCAACCACCGCACCACTCAACCACCGCACCACTCAACCACCGCACCACTCAACCACCGCACCACCCAACCACCGCACCACCCAACCACCGCACCACCCAACCACCGCACCACCCAACCACCGCACCACTCAACCACCGCACCACCCAACCACCGCACCACCCAACCACCGCACCACTCAACCACCGCACCACTCAACCACCGCACCACCCAACCACCGCACCACCCAACCACCGCACCACCCAACCACCGCACCACCCAACCACCGCACCACCCAACCACCGCACCACCCAACCACCGCACCACTCAACCACCGCACCACCCAACCACCGCACCACCCAACCACCGCACCACTCAACCACCGCACCACTCAACCACCGCACCACCCAACCACCGCACCACCCAACCACCGCACCACTCAACCACCGCACCACTCAACCACCGCACCACTCAACCACCGCACCACCCAACCACCGCACCACTCAACCACCGCACCACCCAACCACCGCACCACCCAACCACCGCACCACTCAACCACCGCACCACTCAACCACCGCACCACCCAACCACCGCACCACCCAACCACCGCACCACTCAACCACCGCACCACCCAACCACCGCACCACCCAACCACCGCACCACCCAACCACCGCACCACCCAACCACCGCACCACCCAACCACCGCACCACTCAACCACCGCACCACCCAACCACCGCACCACCCAACCACCGCACCACCCAACCACCGCACCACTCAACCACCGCACCACCCAACCACCGCACCACCCAACCACCGCACCACCCAACCACCGCACCACTCAACCACCGCACCACCCAACCACCGCACCACCCAACCACCGCACCACTCAACCACCGCACCACTCAACCACCGCACCACCCAACCACCGCACCACCCAACCACCGCACCACTCAACCACCGCACCACCCAACCACCGCACCACCCAACCACCGCACCACCCAACCACCGCACCACCCAACCACCGCACCACTCAACCACCGCACCACCCAACCACCGCACCACCCAACCACCGCACCACTCAACCACCGCACCACTCAACCACCGCACCACTCAACCACCGCACCACCCAACCACCGCACCACTCAACCACCGCACCACCCAACCACCGCACCACTCAACCACCGCACCACCCAACCACCGCACCACCCAACCACCGCACCACCCAACCACCGCACCACCCAACCACCGCACCACTCAACCACCGCACCACCCAACCACCGCACCACCCAACCACCGCACCACCCAACCACCGCACCACTCAACCACCGCACCACCCAACCACCGCACCACCCAACCACCGCACCACCCAACCACCGCACCACTCAACCACCGCACCACTCAACCACCGCACCACCCAACCACCGCACCACCAACCACCGCACCACTCAACCACCGCACCACCCAACCACCGCACCACTCAACCACCGCACCACTCAACCACCGCACCACCCAACCACCGCACCACTCAACCACCGCACCACTCAACCACCGCACCACCCAACCACCGCACCACTCAACCACCGCACCACTCAACCACCGCACCACTCAACCACCGCACCACCCAACCACCGCACCACTCAACCACCGCACCACTCAACCACCGCACCACCCAACCACCGCACCACCCAACCACCGCACCACCCAACCACCGCACCACCCAACCACCGCACCACCCAACCACCGCACCACTCAACCACCGCACCACCCAACCACCGCACCACCCAACCACCGCACCACCCTAGCCGCAGCGCGACGCGAGCTGGCGTGCGGCCTGAATCCCACGCACTCACCGGATCCCCGGCTCCAGTTCTTCAGTTTCAGTTTCAGTGATTAGGATTTACCCTGTGAGCCATTCGGCTCTTGATTTGGGTGCAACCGCAACAAACGATAAAATGACAAGATACGCCTAAAATTCACCACCAAATCCAAAGCAGCCGAATGCCCTGGACGCGCGGTGACGTCGATTCTAAACGCGGAGGGAAACACCGGAGATTCCGGACAAAAAAATCCACGCGAGAGAGAGACACGCAAACTCCGAATACACAGCAGGCGTCAGGGTCAGGATCGAACCCATGACCTCCTGTATACCGGGCGAGGTAGTTAACATCTCCTAGCCACCGTGATGATGATGATGATGAGAGAGAGACACGCAAACTCCGAATACACAGCAGGCGTCAGGGTCAGGATCGAACCCATGACCTCCTGTATACCGGGCGAGTAGTTAACATCTCCTTGCCACCGTGGCTTCTGCCTTCACCGGCACTCTCTCCGGCCGCGACACAAACGAACCGGCGTAGCGCGTCGGTCGGTGACCACCGTCCCGACGGACCGGCCACGTTCTCCGGGACCCACGGTGGCCGGGAGACGTCAACTACCTCGCCTGCTACGCAGGAAGCCGTGGGTTTGCGTGTCTCTCTCTCTCTCTCCCCGTGGCCGCATGCTATTTTTCTCCGGGTCCTCTGGTTTTCCCCCCTCCACGTTTAGAATCGACGCCGCCACGCGTTTCTAAACGTATTTGCCCGCTGCTGTGAAGTTCCACACGACGACGATAAGCCACACTCGGTAAAAGCCGTCGTTTGCCATGGCCAGCTGGCTCCTGAAAAAGAGCTGCACATGCAGCAGCTCAGTCGGAAGCTCGCGCCTCGTCAAATAACAAGTTTAGTTTTAAATAAAATAAAAAATTAGTTTATAGTTTTAAATTTCGATTTAAAGCTTTCGTGACTGCAGGGATTCATCTTCTTGGTTCTTTCGGTAAAGTCACGTAGAAATAAATTAATAAAATAATAAAATAAAACATAATAAAATAATTCTCACGACGTTTCGGCCACAACGCAAGCAGCCGTCTTCAGGTGAAGAACAGGTCTGTCAAGGAGACAGAATCCGACAGACCTGTTGATATGCAAATTTCTTTGTCAAGGTGCCCTTCCTCCCCTAACCAGCTTAAATATACGCTGCCAAGCTTGGTGGTGTTCATTCAGACGCTGTCTTTCTGACAGACCTGTTCTTCACCTGAAGACGGCTACTCGCGTTGTGGCCGAAACGTCGTGAGAATTATTTTACTATGTTTCATTTATATTACTTTATTATTTTCTTCATAGTTTTAATCGAACCCGCGGCGCCGGCGTGGGGTCTCACCTGGCCCATGAGGACGTCGCCGACGCGCGTGACGGTGAAGTTGTGGTCGCTGCCGGGGTCGAGGCTGTCCCGCCGGCGCTCCAGCAGGCGCGCGATGAAGTGCGTGTGCAGCTCCAGGAGGTCGTCCAGACGCGGGAACAGCCGCTCCACCATCTCCGCCGTCCAGCCCAACTCCTGGCGCAGGCCTCGCCCAAACACCTCCGCCATGATGCGCAGCGTGCGGATGTGGTGCATCTCCGTCTGCATCAGCTCTGGTGCGGCGGACGGATGCGGAGGGCGTGGGGGGGTGCAGGGGTTAGGTGGCGAGGCGGTGAAGAGGTGCGGTAGTTGCGGTGGTGTGGTGGTGCGGTGGTGGGGTGGTGGGGTGGTGGGGTGGTGGGGTGGTGCGGTGGTGCGGTAGAACGGAGGTGCGGTGGAGCGATGGTAGTGACCAACACAGGGGGAAGTGTGTGTTGTGTGTGTGAGTGATTGTGTGTGTGAGTGATTGTGTGTGTGAGTGATTGTGTGTGTGAGTGATTGTGAGTGATTGTGTGTGTGAGTGAGTGTGTGAGTGAGTGTGTGTGAGTGATTGTGTGAGTGATTGTGTGTGTGTGAGTGTGTGTGTGTGTGAGTGATTGTGTGTGAGTGATTGTGTGTGTGAGTGATTGTGTGTGTGTGAGTGATTGTGTGTGTGAGTGATTGTGTGTGTGTGACTGATTGTGTGTGTGTGTGAGTGATTGTGTTGTGTGTGTGAGTAATTGTGTGTGTGAGTGATTGTGTGTGTGTGTGAGTCATTGTGTGTGTTGTGTGTGAGTGATTGTGTGTGTGAGTGATTGTGTGTGTGTGTGAGTGATTGTGTGTGTGAGTGATTGTGTGTGTGTGTGTGTGTGAGTGAGTGATTGTGTGTGTGAGTGAGTGATTGTGTGTGTGTGTGATTGTGTTGTGTGTGTGAGTGATCGTGTTGTGTGAGTGATTGTGTGTGTGTGAATGATTGTGTGTGTGAGTGATTGTGTGTGTGTGATTGTGTGTGTGTGTGAGTGTGTGTGAGTGATTGTGTGTGTGAGTGATTGTGTGTGTGTGAGTGATTGTGTGTGTGAGTGATTGTGTGTGTGAGTGATTGTGTGTGTGTGAGTGAGTGTGTGTGTGAGTGATTGTGTGTGTGAGTGAGTGATTGTGTGTGTGATGAGTGATTGTGTGTGTGTGTGATTGTGTTGTGTGTGTGAGTGATTGTGAGTGATTGTGTGTGTGTGAGTGATTGTGTGTGTGTGTGATTGTGTGTGTGAGTGTGTGTGAGTGATTGTGAGTGATTGTGTGTGTGAGTGATTGTGTGTGTGAGTGATTGGCTACCACGATGCTCAGTCTGATCGCTACGCAACGGGGAGGCCACACCGAGTCCCCCCGGCGGGACGTTTGGCCGACACGGCGACACGGCGACACGGAGACACGGCGACACCGACGACACGGCGACACGGCGACACGGCGACACGGAGACACGGCGACACGGAGACACGGCGACACGGCGACACGGCGACACGGAGACACGGCGACACGGCGACACGGCGACACGGAGACACGGCGACACGGAGACGGCGACACGGGAACGGCGACACGGAGACACGGCGACACGGCGAACACGGCGACACGGAGACACGGCGACACGGCGACACGGCGACACGGCGACACGCCGACACGGCGACACGGCGACACGGCGACACGGAGACACGGCGACACGGCGACACGGCGACACGGCGACACGGACACGGCGACACGGAGACACGGCGACACGGCGACACGGCGACACGGAGACACGGCGACACGGCGACACGGCGACACGGCGACACGGCGACACGGCGACACGGCGACACGGCGACACGGCGACACGGCGACACGGCGAACAGACAGGCGAACGGCGACACGGCGACACGGCGACAGGCGAACGGACAGGCGACACAGACAGGCGACACGGCGACAGGCGACACGGCGACAGGCGAACAGACAGGCGACAGGCGAACAGACAGGCGACACGGCGAACAGACAGGCGAACGGACAGGCGAACGGACAGGCGACGAACAGACAGGCGAACGGACAGGCGAACGGAGACACGGCGACACGCCGACACGGAGACAGGCGACACGCCGACACGGCGACAGGCGACAGGCGAACAGACACCGGCGAACGGCGAACGGCGACACGGCGACAGGCGAACAGACAGGCGAACAGACACGGCGAACGGAGACACGGCGACACGGCGACACGGCGACACGGCGACACGGCGACACGGCGACACGGCGACACGGAGACACGGCGACACGGCGTGCACGCTGCGGTCAATCGTCGCCGCCGCCGTGTGCACTTCGTTGTCCGCGTCGCGGTTCCGACGTTTGTTGAGATTTAAGGATGCCTTTCAGCAAAGTCGTTGTGTTTTGGTGGTAATTGTGCAAATGATCTCGTGTAGTGGTGTGGCCTGGCGCATCACAGCGTGCTAATTTTGTGCAGCGGTGGGTTTAGATCTCTGTAGCGGTGTGTCGCCGCCGCGTACCGTAGATGACGTCTGCCTCACTCGCCTTGTCTGCCTCGATGATTCGGGCGAGCACTCCGCCTCGTAGCGACGTCTCCTCCAGCTGCCCATGAGGCTGCACTCGAACGTCCCCTGGCGGGGGGCGGAGAAGGCAGCGTTGTGGAGTCTGTGGGACTGAGTCTATGGGCAGTGTTGAGTCTATGGGCAGTCTGAGTCTAGGGCAGTGCTGAGTCTATCAGTGTTGAGTCTATGGGCAGTGTTAGTCTATGGGCAGTGTGGTCTGGGTAGTTGAGTCTATGGGCAGTGTTGAGTCAGTAGTGTTGAGTCTATGGGCAGTGTTAGTAACTATGGGCAGTGTTGAGTCTATGGGGTGTTGAGTCTATGGGCAGTGTTGAGTCTATGGGCAGTGCTAGTCTATGGGCAGTGTTGAGTCTATGGGTAGTGTTGAGTCTATGGGTAGTGTTGAGTCTATGGGTAGTGTTGAGTCTATGGGCAGTGTTAGTCTATGGGCAGTGTTAGTCTATGGGTAGTGTTAGTCTATGGGTAGTGTTGAGTCTATGTGCAGTGTTGAGTCTATGGGCAGTGCTGAGTCTATGGGTAGTGTTAGTCTATGGGCAGTGTTGAGTCTATGGGTAGTGTTGAGTCTATGGGTAGTGTTGAGTCTATGGGCAGTGCTGAGTCTATGGGCAGTGTTGAGTCTATGGGCAGTGCTAGTCTATGGGCAGTGTTGAGTCCATGGGCAGTGTTAGTCTATGGGCAGTGTTGAGTCTATGTGCAGTGTTGAGTCTATGGGCAGTGTTGAGTCTATGGGCAGTGTTAGTCTATGGGCAGTGTTGAGTCTATGGGTAGTGTTGGTCTATGGGTAGTGTTGAGTCTATGGGTAGTGTTGAGTCTATGGGTAGTGTTGAGTCTATGGGTGTTAGTCTATGGGCAGTGTTGAGTCTATGGGTAGTGTTGAGTCTATGGGCAGTGTTGAGTCTATGGGTAGTGTTGAGTCTATGGACAGTGTTAGTCTATGGTAGTGCTAGTCTATGGGCAGTGTTGAGTCTATGGGTAGTGTTGAGTCTATGGGCAGTGTTGAGTCTATGGGTAGTGTTGAGTCTATGGGCAGTGTTGAGTCTATGGGTAGTGTTGAGTCTATGGGCAGTGTTGAGTCTATGGGCAGTGTTGAGTCTATGGGCAGTGTTGAGTCTATGGGTAGTGTTGAGTCTATGGGCAGTGTTGAGTCTATGGGTAGTGTTGAGTCTATGGGCAGTGTTGAGTCTATGGGTAGTGTTGAGTCTATGGGCAGTGTTGAGTCTATGGGCAGTGTTGAGTCTATGGGTAGTGTTGAGTCTATGGGTAGTGTTGAGTCTATGGGTAGTGTTGAGTCTATGGGTAGTGTTGAGTCTATGGGTAGTGTTGAGTCTATGGGCAGTGTTGAGTCTATGGGCAGTGTTGAGTCTATGGGTAGTGTTGAGTCTATGGGCAGTGTTGAGTCTATGGGTAGTGTTGAGTCTATGGGCAGTGTTGAGTCTATGGGTAGTGTTGAGTCTATGGGCAGTGTTGAGTCTATGGGCAGTGTTGAGTCTATGGGCAGTGTTGAGTCTATGAGTAGTGTTGAGTCTATGGGTAGTGTTGAGTCTATGGGCAGTGTTGAGTCTGTGGGCAGTGTTGAGTCTATGAGTAGTGTTAGTCTATGGGCAGTGTTGAGTCTATGGGCAGTGTTGAGTCTATGGGCAGTGTTGAGTCTGTGGGCAGTGTTGAGTCTATGGGCAGTGTTGAGTCTGTGGGCAGTGTTGAGTCTATGAGTAGTGTTGAGTCTATGGGCAGTGTTGAGTCTATGGGCAGTGTTGAGTCTGTGGGCAGTGTTGAGTCTATGAGTAGTGTTGAGTCTATGGGCAGTGTTGAGTCTATGGGCAGTGTTGAGTCTGTGGGCAGTGTTGAGTCTATGAGTAGTGTTGAGTCTATGAGTAGTGTTGAGTCTGTGGGCAGTGTTGAGTCTGGACAGTGTTGAGTCTATGGGCAGTGTTGAGTCTGTGGGCAGTGTTGAGTCTATGGGCAGTGTTGAGTCTGTGGGCAGTGTTGAGTCTATGAGTAGTGCTGAGTCTATGTGCAGTGTTGAGTCTATGGGCAGTGTTGAGTCTATGGGCAGTGTTGAGTCTGTGGGCAGTGTTGAGTCTGTGGGCAGTGTTGAGTCTATGGGCAGTGTTGAGTCTGTGGGCAGTGTTGAGTCTATGAGTAGTGCTGAGTCTATGGGCAGTGTTGAGTCTGTGGGCAGTGTTGAGTCTATGGGCAGTGTTGAGTCTATGGGCAGTGTTGAGTCTATGGGCAGTGTTGAGTCTATGGGCAGTGTTGAGTCTGTGGGGATTGTTGAGTGATTGGGGCCTCACCGTCATCCGGCAGCGACTCCATGGAGTTGCCCATGAGCCGGCTGAAGAGGGAGAGCGACTCGGTCGACTGCCACCGGCCGCGGTGGAACCCATTCCGGTCGGTGGACGCCGGCGCTCTGCGGTGCGCACAAAGGCAAAGGTCCCCCGTGTAGCCTCCAGTGGACCGTCGGGGGCAAGTGCTGTTGGCGAGCAGCGGGGCCTACCAGGCCCGGCACGGGCGCGAGAGGGGGCGGGCGGCCAGCACCACGCCCGGCCGCCTTTGTCTCCCCAGTGGCGATGTTTACTGCGCACTGCACTCGGTACTCATTCGAGGCGAGAGAGGCCCAGGACCGGTTCAGATAATCGTCACCGGTGTTGGCCGTGAGCGGGAATCGTACTCAGGTCCCCAGGTTTGTAGCGCAGCGTGCTAACCGCTACACCACCGCTCCCGACACGCACACACACACAAGTGCACAAACACCGCCCATGAAGCGAGTGTGTGGGGGGGTGGGGGCTGGTGGGGGTGTGGGGCTGGTGGGGGGGGGGTGACACGGTACCCGTGCAGCTGATTGGTGGAGATGCTCTTGGCGAGCGCGGAGCTGGTGGACGGCAGCCGCCCCCGCATGGAGGCCGCGTTGATGGCCGCACGGCCGCCCCCCATGTCCGGCAGGTAGGCCGACTGGGGCCGCCCCCTCGTGAGGCCATCTGCGCCGCGACACACGGACACACGGACACACACACGGACACACACACACACANGGGCACACACACACCGACACAGACACACACAGACAGGGACATACACATACCACACACGGACACACACGCACTTACCCACCCACTCATCCACCCACCCACTTACCCATTCACTACTCTGTAGATCACACGCATACCCAATTATTCAACACCTACTCACTCACCAACCCACTCACCGCACGGCAGATCACTCATTCGCCCTCTCACCAACTCCCTCGCGACACCGCAGGTCACATACTCACCCGCTCACTCCCCCAATCACCACACCGCAGGTCACAATGCTTCCACTGTGGAATTCCCTCCCATCATCATCATCACCATCGTCGCCATCATCGTCACCTTGATTCCTAAGCACGTACAATGACAGCCTTGCCCAACTGAAGAGGCGTGATACACTCGTTTCACGTCTTCACACTCTGGCGTGTCTATACGTGTGGGCGCTCAACTCGGTGCGGTGTGTAGTAAACATCGCCACTGGGGAGACAAAGGCGGCCGGGCGTGGCGCTGGC
>MU249761.1:10000-15000 GCA_018977245.1 Lethenteron camtschaticum | reverse complement strand
CACCCACCCACCAACCTACCCCCACACACACCCACCCACACCCACCCACACACACCCACCTACACCCACCCACACCCACCCACACAAGCACAGTGCCATCTTAAAGACCACCGCCACTGCCGCCACAGCAGCGGAAGCGACGAGGCGGAGGGAGATTTTGACAAACGCCGACACTCGCGCAATCCCCACACTTCCGCTTCACCGCACGGGGGGGGGCGGGGGGGGGCTACTTCCCCCTGCCAACACTCAGCCACGTGGGCTCACCCCACTCTCTCCGGGGGAGGATGGGGGGGCACTATGAGGGGGGGCTAGGATGGGGCACAGGCCAAGGACCTGGGTTCGAACCCCGGGGTTTCATCCACGATGGCTAGGAGATGTTAACTCCCTCGCCTGGTCTACAGGAGGCCGTGGGTTCCATCCGACCCTGACGATGCCTGCTGCTGCTGCTGTATATTTGGAGTTTGCGTGTCTCTCTCTCATCATCAACACGGTGGCTGGGAGATGTTGACTACCTCGCCCGGTCTACAGGAGGCCGTGGGGGGTTCCATCCCGTCCCTGACGATGCCTGCTGCTGTATATTTGGAGTTTGCGTGTGTCTCTCTCTCATCATCATCATCACGGTGGCTGGGAGATGTTAACTACCTCGCCCGGTATACAGAAGGCCATGGGTTCGATCCCGACCCTGACGATGCCTGCTGCTGCTGTATATTTGGAGTTTGCGTGTCTCTCTCTCATCATCATCACGGTGGCTGGGAGATGTTAACTCCCTCGCCTGATCTACAGGAGGCCGTGGGTTCCATCCCGACCCTGACGATGCCTGCTGCTGCTGTACATGCGGCAGGGCAGGTGATTCGTGGCAGTGTGCTCACATTTGCCGGAAGCCGCCGCTGGGATGTCCTTGTTGGAGCCCGACAGCCGGATCTGTCCGTACTTGTCCTGCAAGCACGGCAGACGCAGCGACACGCGGATCACACAGGGGATAACACACGCACACACACACGCACCGTGGCTAACGCACACACACACGCACCGTGGCTAACACACACACACACACCGTGGCTAACACACACACACACACCGTGGCTAACACACACACACACCGTGGCTAACACACACACACACACCGTGGCTAACACGCTCACACACCGTGGCTAACACGCTCACACACCGTGGCTAACACACACACACCGTGGCTAACACACACACACACACACACCGTGGCTAACGCACACACACACACCGTGGCTAACACACACACACACACACCGTGGCTAACACACACACCGTGGCTAACACGCTCACACACCGTGGCTAACACGCTCACACACCGTGGCTAACACACACACACACACCGTGGCTAACGCACACACACACACCGTGGCTAACACACACACACACACACCGTGGCTAACACACACACACACACCGTGGCTAACACACACACACCGTGGCTAACGCACACACACACACCGTGGCTAACACACACACACACCGTGGCTAACACACACACACCGTGGCTAACACCACACACACACACACCGTGGCTAACACACACACACACCGTGGCTAACACACGCTCACACACACCGTGGCTAACACACGCTCACACACCGTGGCTAACACACACACACACACACACACCGTGGCTAACACACACACACACCGTGGCTAAGACACACACACACACANCGTGGCTAACACACACACACACACCGTGGCTAACACACACACACCGTGGCTAACATACACACACACCGTGGCTAACACACACACACACACCGTGGCTAACACACACACACACCGTGGCTAACACACACACACACACACCGTGGCTAACACACACACACACACCGTGGCTAACACACACACACACCGTGGCTAACACACACACACACCGTGGCTAACACACACACACACACCGTGGCTAACACACAAACACACACCGTGGCTAACACACACACACACCGTGGCTAACACACACACACACCGTGGCTAACACACACACACACCGTGGCTAACACACACACCGTGGCTAACACACACACACACCGTGGCTAACACACACACACACACCGTGGCTAACACACACACACACCGTGGCTAACACACACACACACCGTGGCTAACACACACACACCGTGGCTAACACACACACCGTGGCTAACACACACACACACACCGTAGCTAACACACACACACACCGTAGCTAACACACACACACACCGTGGCTAACACACACACACACCGTGGCTAACACACACACCGTAGCTAACACACACACACACCGTGGCTAACGCACACACACACACACCGTGGCTAACACACACACCGTGGCTAACGCACACACCGTGGCTAACACACACACACACGCACCGTGGCTAACACACACACACACACACACCGTGGCTAACACACACACACACCGTGGCTAACGCACACACACACACCGTGGCTAACACACACATCGTGGCTAACGCACACACCGTGGCTAACACACACACACACGCACCGTGGCTAACACACACACCCACACACCGTGGCTAACACACACACACACCGTGGCTAACGCACACACACACACCGTGGCTAACACACACGCACACCGTAGCTAACGCACACACACACACACACCGTGGCTAACACACACACACACCGTAGCTAACACACACACACANCGTGGCTAACGCACACACACACACCGTGGCTAACACACACACACACCGTGGCTAACACACACACACCGTGGCTAACACACACACACCGTGGCTAACACACACACACACCGTAGCTAATACACACACACACACCGTAGCTAACACACACACACCGTGGCTAACACACACACACTCACACACCGTGGCTAACACACACACAGACACACACACCGTGGCTAACACACACACACCGTAGCTAACGCACACACACACCGTGGCTAACACACACACACACACACCGTGGCTAACACACAGACACACACACACACCGTAGCTAATACACACACACACACCGTGGCTAACACACACACACACACACCGTAGCTAACGCACACACACACACACCGTGGCTAACACACACACACACCGTGGCTAACACACACACACCGTGGCTAATGCACACACACACACACCGTAGCTAACGCACACACACACACANCGTAGCTAATACACACACACACACCGTAGCTAATACACACACACACACCGTGGCTAACACACACACACACACCGTGGCTAACACACAGACACACACCGTGGCTAACACACACACACACACACCGTGGCTAACACACACACACACACCGTAGCTAACACACACACACACCGTAGCTAACACACACACACACACCGTAGCTAACACACACACACACANCGTAGCTAACACACACACACACCGTAGCTAACACACACACACACACCGTAGCTAACACACACACACACACCGTAGCTAACACACACACACACATACCGTAGCTAACACACACACACACACCGTAGCTAACACACACACACACCGTAGCTAACACACAGACACACACACCGTGGCTAACACACACACCGTGGCTAACACACACACACACAGTAGCTAACACACACACACACCGTAGCTAACACACACACACCGTAGCTAACACACAGACACACACACCGTGGCTAACACACACACCGTGGCTAACACACACACACACNGTAGCTAACACACACACACACCGTAGCTAACACACAGACACACACACCGTGGCTAACACACACACACACCGTAGCTAACACACACACACACCGTGGCTAACACACACACACACACACCGTAGCTAACACACACACACACCGTGGCTAACACACACACACACACACGTAGCTAACACACACACACACCGTGGCTAACGCACACACACACCGTGGCTAACACACAGACACACACACCGTAGCTAACACACAGACACACACACCGTAGCTAACACACAGACACACACCGTAGCTAACACACACACACACACCGTAGCTAACACACAGACACACACACCGTAGCTAACACACACACACCGTAGCTAACACACACACACACCGTGGCTAACACACACACACACACCGTAGCTAACACACACACACACACACCGTAGCTAACACACACACACACACACCGCCGTGAAGCGGGCCTTGGTAGCCGCGATGATTTTTCATTTCCACACCGCGGCTCTCATTCCTACGGCCGCACCCGTTGCTTTACCCCCCCCTCCGCTCAGCTCATCGCTCTGTCTGAGAGTGACACCACATGCTGTCATCGCCTTGGCCAGTTTTCATTATAAATATTATTATTACCAAGTTCTGGGCAAATCTTCGGTCGGTCGGTGGGACGATCGACAGGCCGATGCGTCGCGCTTTTCTCTCTCCGCCCGAGTTCCTAACAGCGGCGCAACTTCCCTCCGACTTCTCGTCCACGTGCGGTTTCATCTCCACCAGAGCCACTCCCCACCCCCCCCCCCCCGTTAGAGACGGACGAGGCTAATGGGGTTTGGCGTTGGTGCGAGCATCGTTTGGCCAAGCATCACTAAATTATGAATCAACTGTCCGGCTTGCGATTGATCGGACGAGGCCGGAGCCGTTGAACGTCGCCGGCTTTGCCACCGGTGGCTGGGAGATGTTAACTACCTCGCCTGGTGTGCAGGAGGTCGTGGGTTCGATGCTAACACAGACGCCTGCTGCTGCTGCTGCTATAGAGTTTGTGGTGTCTCTCTCTCATCATCATCATCACGGTGGCTGGGAGATGTTAACTACCTCGCCTGGTGTGCAGGAGGTCGTGGGTTCGATGCTAACACAGACGCCTGCTGCTGCTGCTGCTATAGAGTTTGTGGTGTCTCTCTCTCATCATCATCATCACGGTGGCTGGGAGATGTTAACTACCTCGCCTGGTGTGCAGGAGGTCGTGGGTTCGATGCTAACACAGACGCTGCTGCTGCTGCTGCTATAGAGTTTGTGGTGTCTCTCTCTCATCATCATCACGGT